>JZKD02S1338123.1:179544-199253 GCA_000966675.3 Picea glauca | reverse complement strand
CAAGATGATTCAAAATGAAAATGTCTCCTTGGTATATATAGGAGACTAGGAGGTATAATTACAACTAATGGCCTAAAGCCAACATAAATAAAATAACATTACTAATCTAATATGCGCCAATTAAGGGTTAATGAGCAAGCCAACATAAATAAAATAACATTAATAATCTAATATGCCCCAATTAAGGGTTAATGAGCCAATATTAGGGCTTAACAAAAGCCCACTAAATTGGTGAAAGGCCAAGGTTTAGCTAGGTTTCTAGCTGAATCAAATTGCAAAGATTTGGGGGTTAATTTCGTGAATATAAACTCATAAAATCAGCAAGCTGAGTTGGTTGATAAAGGTTCTCATGTCAGCCCAAAGTTGGTAGAATGCACTTGGTATAAGGATATCATATATTTTCTGCAGAAGTTGCAGCCTCCTGATGTTTTAGAAAACGAAAAGGTAAGAGATTTGAAGCTTAAAGCAATCAGATATTGTCTTATTGACCAAGTTTTGTATTGGAAAGATCCTCTAGGAGTGATTTTGAGATGTCTAGATCCACAGGAGACCCAAAAGGCCATGACTGATTTTCATGATAGCTTATGTGGGGGGCATCACTTATGGAGAACCACAACCTATAAGAACCTCAGAGCTAGGTATTTATGGACTAGTTGTTTTACTGATGTTTGTGAAAATATTAGAGCTTGTGTCAAATGCCAAAAGTTTTCTGGAAAGCAACAACTCAAATCTTTGCCATTGAAGCTTGTGGTAACTTCACGACCTTTTCAGCAGTGGGGTCTTGACTTCATTGGGGAAATCCATCCCTCTTCAAGTGGTTAGCATAGGTGGATTTTGACTACCATTGATTATTTCACCAAGTGGATAGAAGCCATTCCTACAAGGAATTCCCCCCACAAGGTAATCATTAGTTTTCTTGAGGATATCATGTCAAAATTTGGTTGTCCAAGAAAAATTGTTACTGACAATGTTGCATCCTTCAAGGCTGAACCATTGATCGAGTTTTGTGAATAGTATGGGATTAAATTAGTTCATTCTACTCCTTACTACCCCCAAGGAAATGGTTTGGAAGAATCCTCTAACAAGAGCCTTATAAAGATCATCAAGAGATTGTTAGAAGACAACAAGAAAGCATGGGACTCAAAGCTGAAATTTTCTTTGTGGGTTGATAGAGTTACAACAAAGAAGTCACTTGGTGTCTCTCCTTTTCACCTTGTATATGGGGTTGAGGCTATATTTCCTACTCAACTTTCCTTTCTCGTGGAAAAATTCCTCCAGGACTACCAAGAAGAACCTGATGATATGGTCAGAAGGATACAACAGTTGGTAGAAGTGCAACAGACTAGGGAGAAACTATTGGACAAAGCACATGACCATCAATAGAAGATCAAGCAAGCCTTTGACAAAAAGGTAAGCAAAGAATATTTTTAGTAGGGAGATGCAGTTCTCAAGTGGGATGCACCCAAGCAAGACAAAGGAAAACATGGTAAATTTGAAGCCTTGTGGATTGGTCCCTTCAAGATTTCTGAGTTATTTTCAGATAACACTTATAAGTTGCAGAATTTGGAGGATTCTGAAGTTTTTGGTGGCCCTGTCAATGGGCACTTTCTGAAAAGAATATTTTACTTAAGCCATGAATGGATTTCCATTCATTGTAAATATCATTTTTTGTTTTATTTTTGTTGAATAAGTGACCCCATAGCCCTAGGATAAGACACTGAAGATGTTTGTTCTTGGAATCTCATAGGGAGCATGCCATCCCCTGTGGAGCCAATGTTATCACGTGAAGTTATCATGGGTCTTTTGTCCCTTAGGTTTTAATTTTTATTCTTTAGTCTTTAGGTTTGATTTATTTTTCTCTTTGTGATTTTCTTAAGTTAGTCTAAACAAATAAAGACTTGGGTTTTTGCTCACCTTTTTGGCCCACACATATGATTTTAGCCTAGGTTCATTTTTTGGTTTATGTCTTTGATTCATCTTTTGACTTGAAACCAAGCATTATTGATCCCATGATCCTAACGACTTGACAAGTCACTCCATCCAATCATGCTCTTTATCCTTCCCATGATGTCCCTGTGTCCGTTAAGGGGGTCAAATCAACTTTGAAAAAGGTGTTGCCAACTCACTAGGCATTTTTGTAGCACACCTTTGTCCTATGCTCCTTTACCATAATTCGTCGTCATCAGTTGATGTCATGTTTTCCATTTTTTTCAGCGCCCTTATCTTCAAAAGGAATATTGAGATTTGATCATTTATGATATTGCTAACTGTTTATCAATTTGAAATTTTCCTCCTAAGCTCGGCGCTGTTGAAATCACTAGTTAAGAAAAAGCTGCAGATTACGCTACGGGATCGACAATTAGAGATAAATTGAAGGCTGAGGTGGATGTAATAGTTCCATATCCTACTGCCGATTTTTCATCATCATCCATAACCTCTAGATATTTCTTTTTCCTTTTTCAGCTGCATGGGAAAGTGTTAAGATACCCCTGCCTTATCTTTTGGTAATGTCTGGCACTGCAGGTTGCATCTTCTCTCACCCATTTGCATCTGTATCTCTTCTTCCACAAACTCCATAGCCATTTGTCAACTAGATTTTCCCTATACTAAGGTCAAGCCATTTTACTTCAGAATCTTGAATGCCCATTCATTCACTTGGCTCTTGTGTCCACACTACACTACAGAAATCGTTGCCAAAACTACGCTATAGATACCCTGTCCCAGTGCTGCATTTTCCTTGGATTTATCAATGCTATCTTCTGTATTCACAAGATCCATTCATTAGCCTCCCTTATTCACTGTGTCATCCTACGTTTTTATCTCAAATTTTGATGGCAGTGAGGAGGATAGAAACCCCTAGCTTTTAAATCTTTGATGAGCATTGTATGGTGGCATAAAACTGAATAGTGCGTCCTTGCATACCTTTCCTTGGAGTTTCTTTCTCTCATTTTTAAAATAAAAACCATCAGACCAGTCTATTGTTAATTCAAAAGTGATTTGGAGGAAAATCCTCGAAAGGGTAACCATTAGTCACTGTCAAATCTCATAGATATTTTCCTTTGTTTGGTTCCTTTACCCCTCATAGCATTACAACCTTTGATCCCATGTTTATATCCATGGATACACCTCAAAGGAAGAAGAATCACAAGGGAGGGAGTGTGTTCAAGACTGAACCTTCTGACATGCACCTGTTTGATGTTGAGCCTATGGTCAGGGAGGTTTTCTAAAGGGTTGTCTTCCTCTCTTTTTTTCAAAACATGCAGAGGGGACACCCTGAAGTAGCAAGGCAGTTTGCATTACACTTTGATGGCATTAAGACCAAGGTGAGAAACCTTGAGTTTGAGGTATCTGAGGCCTCTATTGTAGGCGCCACTGATATACCCAACACTGGTGAGAGGTGGTTCAAATACATGATCCTCAATGTTTCCTTTTCCAAGGACTTCCTCAAGCCAAACTTTCAGAAAGACAATTTGCCTAAGGGAGTGCCTAGGAGCCACCTAGTTGAAGGCTTTGATAAAATGTTGAAGATCATCCAGAGATATTTTACATGTGAGGGAAGATTTAACATGATATACCAGTATCATATAAGACTCTTGCTACATTTCACTGGTAAGGATTCAATGAATATCCCTTTTTATCGATTGAGGAGTATGGGAAAGATGTATGATAGAGTCCAATCCAAGTCCAAGATCGTGGACACTAGTGTCTTCCACTCTGGGTTGATCAGGATGTTGGTGATGGAAGAGTTGAAGAAAAGGAACATTTCATGGGAACAATTCATTATCTCTGCCCATATGCAGCTAGATATATCCTCTACCCCTCAATCTAGGATGCATATCCCTTTTCCATCTAGTAGTGTTTCCCCAGCAAGAACAAGCAGGAAGAGAAAAATCAAACCCACTACTCAAGATAAACAAACCCCTAAGGAAATGAAAGAAGAAGAGAGGGAAGTTCATCACTCCCCATAGAGAGATTTTTCACCTCCTCCTACACCTGAATTGGAAGAAGTCCCTTCATCCACTAAAACCACAACCAAGAGGGGGAGGAAGTTGCATTTCCCTTCACTTGCTCCAACAGCTAAGATCAAAGTCAAGAATCCTTTTACTACATCATCATCCCATAAGGAAGTTGTTGAAGCAGAAGTCTTCCCCAAGGTTTCAGATCCAAGGAAAGAGAAAGATAAAGGTAAATTCATTGAGAAACCTATTGAGGTGATAGACATAGCCTATGTTCAACAGAAAGATAAAGTTAAATCCACTCATAAAACTATTGAGGTTATCAACATCCACACTTCGCCTAGTAATCTCACTTTCAAAAGATTGATCAAATAACTCAGGGATGATAGGAAAGAAGTTGCTCGTTTGAAGGTAGAAAGTTTGACTGAGAGAAGAAAGGTAAAAGAGCTCATGGACATGTACAGTGAAACCATTTATCTGGCAAGGTTTTCAGCAAGAAGAGCCCTGCCTCTCCACATGCAACTTAAGACCCTATATAGGAAAAAAATAAGCTTTCAGTCCCAAAACAAAAATCTCAAAGAAGAATTGCAACATTTCAAGGATGAACTGGCCCAGAGGAACTTAAATGTTCTGGTACAATATGAAATAGAAAGAGATGAACCTGCAGTTAAGAGGAGTACCCCTGCAATGGAAAAATATGTTGCTATGACAGAGGGAAGTTCTCCTCCAATAAGGATGAGTGCTAGATTGATGAAGTAGATGGGGGAATGACAGATCCATTTTTGTGGGTGATCTCTTTTTGCAAGTTTGAAATGATCAAGTATGATTTTTCCACCCATACAGGCTCCTAGTCCATTAGCTAAGTTTTCTGTGTTTTTGAAGAATTGATTACATCACACAGAAAAAACCAGAGATTTTGTAGTGCCATGACGCTACAGAATTGTCTATACATGAGGTTCTACAGTTGCACTACCAAAGGCACTACGAAATCTCCTAGCCAAATAAAACAATGGCGCTACGGAATCTGCAGAGATATTTCACAATGGTGCTACAAAATCTGCAGAGCTATTCTACAGGAGTGGCGCTACGGAAAGAGCAGAGCTATTTTATGGGAGGCATTATAGAATCTGCTGAGTTGTTACACAAGAAGCACTACGGAATCTGCAGAGTTGTTTTACAAAGGGCGCTACAGAATTGGCTACCAAATGCACTACAGAATGGTGCTACGAACTGGCCATTACAGTCAAAGGTTCGAATTCATGACTCCTTCCTAATTTTTGATGATGTGGAGAGAAGAAAGGATCACAGGTGGCAGCTTGGAAGCAACATACAAGCTTGGAGGACACTTGGCACTAGAGAAGAATGTGCCTAATCTAGAAGACATGCCATTTAATTCTTGTTAGAGTGGTTTCCAACATGGCTCCTAAATTGTAGCAATTTATTAAGATTTGTTAGTACAGGTGTTAGAATTGTAGTTGTTTTGGAGAATCCTAGGATGGGAAGGCCAACTCACACCTCTAGGTGTTTCCTTTTCTCTTTTGATTATAAATACATCTAAATGATTAGAGAGGTTCGAATGGTTGAGAAAGGCTCCCTGATTGTAATATTTTGACTAAGTGAAGTTGTTCTCTGGTTATGTATTGGACTTGAGACATTTTGATTAATAGAAATCAGTTTCCTTTTATCATATTGTTGCCTATTATACTGAAATACTCATGATTGGATGATCCATATGAGATGTTGTGGTTGTGTTATAATGAATGTTTGATTATAATGTTGCTATGAATGTTTTTCAGTGTTCTTAAACTTTAAGTTCAAGAAGTTCTTGTGACTAAGTTTTTCTTCTCTTAGTTGCTTGAAGACCTGATGTTAATAGAAGACCTTTCCACCCTCCTCACTAAGTCTTCTTCCTATTCAGTTTTACCCCAAACCACTAACTGAAGTTAATCGAGACCTCATTTGATTATGCATGCTAGCCCAGATTTCTGAGTTAAAACATTCTTATTATGAATTTTGTCCATTTGAACTTTAATCACTCATTTACATTTACAAACCTTTTTGATGGGTATTGGGATTATCCTCTTGTAATATAAGGGTGATTCTCAGTGCTAACATTCTTGGTGCCATTGTCAGGGAACAAATTGAACACATTTCCTTGGGATTGAACGAAAAAGCAATATTGATTTTGAAGGTGCATTAGAAATCAGTACATTAAATATTGCAGCTTGCACCTGGCGACTCCACTGTTTCAGTTGTGGCTCCTAAAGGAAGAAACACGAGGTCTACTCCACATCTACCTCTAGCAACACCTGAACTTGACCCAGAGAAAATTCTCAAGAAAGGAAAGGATTATCAGGAAGGAGTTTTAGCTACTATACCAGGTACTTCTAGTCATTTACATGATTCTACTTTTAAAACTCCAGTAGCCATATCTAACCGTCCGTTTTTACCTTCTACTGAAGTTTCTAGAAGTTTGGATTTTGAAAATTTCCTTGTTTAATACTCATTTTATCCCCCAAGTCAAAGAAGAAAGTTTTGAAACCCTTGTTCTCGTGATGTTGTAAATTGGTTCAGATTTGAGAGTCTTGAATATTTTCCTACTTTGGGCTTTCCTACTCCTCCTCCTATCAAAGTTGTTGAGACTAAAAGAGAGGAAACCTCTTTTCCATTGGACCCTATACCATCTTCCCCCAAGACTCCATATCCATTTTCCAATTGAATTTTTTATATACTAAGGTCAAGCCATTTTACTTCAGAATCTTGAATACCCATTCATTCACTTGGATCTTGTGTCCACAATGCGCTACATAAATCACTTCCAAAACTACGCTATGGATCCCCTATCCCAGTGCTGCATTTTCCTTGGATTTATCAGTGCCATCTTCAGTATTCACAAGATCCATGCATTAGCCTCCCTTATTCACTGTGTCATCTTACGTTTTTATCTCAAAGTTTGTTGGCAGTGAGGAGGATAACAACCCCTACCTTTTAAATATTTGATGACCATTGTATGGTGGCATAAAACTGAATAGTGTGTCCCTGCATACCTTTCCTCAGAGTTTCTTTCTCTCATTTTTAAAAGAAAAACCATTAGACCAGACTATTGTTAATTCAAAACTGCGTTGGAGGAAAATCCTTGAAAGAGTAAGCATTAGTCACTGTCAAATCTCATATATCTTTGCTTATGTTTGGTTCTTTTACCCCTCATAGCATTACAGCCTTTGATCCCCTATTTATATCCATGGATACACCTCAAAGGAAGAAGTCTCACAAGGGAGGGAGTGTGGTCAGGACTGAACCTTCTAACATGCTCATGTTTGATGTTGAGCCTATGTTCAGGGAGGACTAAACCTTCCGACATGCACCTGTTTGATGTTGAGCCTATGGTCAGGGAGGTTTTCCAAAGGGTTGGATGCCTCTCTTTTTTTCAAAACATGTAGAGGGTACACTCTGATGTAGCAAGGCAATTTGCATTACACTTTGATGGCATTAAGACCAAGGTGGGAAACCTTGAGTTTGAGGTATCTGAGGCCTCTATTGCAACAGCCACTGAGATACCCAACACTGGTGAGAGGTGGTTCAAATCCATGATCCTTAATGCTGCCTTTTCCAAGGACTTCCTCAAGCTAGGCTATCAGAAAGACAATTCGTGTAAGGGAGTGCCTAGGAGCCACCTAGTTGAAGGCTTTGATAAAATGTTGAAGATCATCCAAAGATATTTTACATGTGAGGGAAGATTTAACATGATATACCAGTATCATATAAGACTCGTGCTACATTTCACTGGTAAGGATTCAATGAATATCCCTTTTTATCTATTGAGGAGTATGGGAAATATGTATGATAGAGTCCAAGCCAAGTCCAAGGATGTGGACACTAGTGTCTTCCATTCTAGGTTGATAAGGATGTTGGTTATGGAAGAGTTGAAGAAAATGAACATTTCTTGGGAATAGTTCATTGTCTCTGCCCATATGCAGCTAGATATATCCTCTACCCCTCAATCTAGGATGCAGAGACCTTTGTCATCTAGTAGTGTTTCTAGAACAAGAACAAGCAGGAAGAGAAAAAGAAAACCCACTACTCAAGACAAAGAAACCCCTAAGGAAATGGAAGAAGAAGAGAGGGAGGTTCACTCCCCACAAAGAGATTTTTCGCCTCCTCCTGCACCTGAATTGGAAGAAGTCCCTTAATATACCAAAACCAAATCCAAGAGGGGGAGGATGTTGCATTTCCCTTCACCTGCTCCAGCAACTAAGATCGAAGTCAGGAAGCCTTTTACTAGATCATCAGCCCATAAGGAATTTGTTGAAGCAGAAGTCTTACCCAAGGTTTCAGATCCAAGGAAAGAGAAAGATAAAGGTCAATTCATTGAGAAGCCTATTAAGGTGATAGACAAAGCCTTTGTTTAGAAGAAAGATAAAGGTAAATCCACTGAGAAACATATTGAGGTTATCAGCATCAACACTCCCCCTAGTAATCCCACTTTCAAAAGATTGATTAGAAAACTCAGGGATGTTAGGAAACAAGTTGCTCATTTGAAAGAAGAAAGTTTGACTGAGAGAAGAAAGATGAAGGAGCTCATGGACATGTACAATGAAACCCTTGATCTGACAAGGTTTTCAGAAATAATAACCTTGCCTCTCCATAGGCAACTTAAGACCATGTATAGGCAAAATAGAAGCTTTCAATCCCAAAATAGAAATATCAAAGAAGAATTGCAGCATTTCAAGGATGAACTGGCCCAAAGGAACTTAAATGTTCTGGTACAAGATGCAATAGAAAGAGATGAACCTGTAGTTAAGAGGAGTACCCCTACAAAGGAAAAATATGTTTCTATGATAGAGGGAAATTCTCCTCCAACAAGGAGGAGTGCTAGATTGATGAAGTAGATGGGGGAATGACAGATCCATTTTTGTGGGTGATCTCTTTTTGCAAGTTTGAAATGATCAAGGAAGTATGATTTTTCCACCTATACAGGCATCTAGAGGCTCCTAATCCATCAATGTAGTTTTTTGTGTTTTTGAAGAATTGATTACATCACATAGGAAAAACACAGAGATTGTGTAGCACCATGGCACTACAGAATCGTCTATATAGGATGTTTTGCAGTTGCGCTGCCAAAGGTGCTACGAAATTTCCTAGACAAATACAACAATGGCGCTATGGAATTTGCAGAGCTATTTCACAATGGTGCTACAGAATATGCAGAGTTGTTATACAGGAGTGGCGCTACGAAAAGAGCAGAGCTATTTTATGGGAGGCGCTACAGAATCTACAGAGTTGTTACACAAGAAGCACTACAGAATCTACAAAGTTGTTTTACAAAGGGTGCTACAGAATTGGATACCAAATGCGCTATAGAATGATGCTATGAACTGGCCATTACAGTCAAAGGTTCGAATTCATGACTCCTTCCTAATTTTTGATGATGTGGAGAGAACTAAGGATCACAGGTGGCAACTTGGAAGCAACATATGAGCTTGGAGGACACTTGGCACTAGAGAAGAATGCGCCGAAGATAGAAGACATGCCATTTAATTCTTGTTATAGTGGTTGCCAACATGGCTCTTAAATTGTAGCAGTTTGTTAAGATATATTAGTACAAGTGTTAGAATTGTAGTTGTTTTGGAAAATCCTAGGATAGGAAGGCCAGCTCACACCTCTAGTTGTTGCCTTTTCTCTTTTGATTATAAATACATCTTCTAAATGATTAGAGATGTTCGAATGGTTGAGAAGGGCTCCCTGATTGTAATATTTTGACTAAGTAAAGTTGTTCTCTGGTTATGTATTGGACTTGAGACATTTTGATTAATAGAAGTCAGTTTTGTTTTATCATATTGTTGCCTCTTATACTTAAATACTCATGATTGGATGATCCATATGAGATGTTGTGGTTGTGTTATAATGAATGTTTGATTATAATGTTTCTATGAATGTTTTTCAGTGTTCTTAAACTTTAATTTCAAGAAGTTCTTGTGACTGAGTTTTTCTTCTTTTGGTTGCTTGAAGACCTAATGTTAATAGCAAACCTTTCCACCTTCCTCACTAAGTCTTCCTCCTATTCACTTTTACCCCAAACCACTGACTGAAGTTAATCAAGACCTCATTTTCTTATGCATGCTAGCCCAGATTTCTGAGTTAAAACATTCTTATTTTGATTTTTGTCCATTTGAACTTTAATCACTCATTTACATTTACAAACCTTTTTGATGTGTACTAGGCTTATCCTCTTGCAATATGAGGGTGATTCTCAGTGCTAACAGGGGGGTTTCTTGAGATTCTATCATATCATGATCTTCTTGAATCTCATCATCAGGGGTAATTGTAACTTCCTTCACTGGTTCTGCAACTCTGGGAGCTACAGGCTCTTCTTCATATACTTCTTCAAGCTAGCATCTCCTTGATTTCTTGAGTGTTGCATCTTCATCAAAGGCTACATATATGTTGATCTCAATATGATGGTAACCTGGTATGTAAAATTTGAAGGCCTTAGAGACCTCACAGTATCCAACAAATATCCCCTTCTTTCCTAAAGGGTCCATCTTAGTTATCCTTTCTTTCGAAATGTGTACAAACATTAGACAACCAAATATCTTGAGATGGCTTACTTTTGGCTTCTTTCCAGAGAACATTTCTTCAAGTTTTTTGAATCCAAGTGCACTATTGGATAATCTATTTTGGACATACACTGTTGTTCTTGCTGCTTCAGCCCATAAGTGCATTGGGAGATATTGATCGTGGATCATGGTCTTCACTGCTTCCATTATTGTTCTATTCTTTATTTCTACTACACCATTTTGTTGGGGATTATAGGGAGTGGTGAGCTCTCTCTGGATCTCGACATCTCTGAAAAATCTTACAAATTGTTTTGAGGTGTATTCTCCTCCATTATCTAACCTGAGTATCTTGATTTTTCTTTCTGAGAGGTTTTCTATCAAGGCTTTGAATTCCTTGAATTTTTCAAACACTTCATCTTTTGATTTCAAGAAATAAACCCCAAGTCTTGAGAAAATAAGCATCAATAAATGACACAATACATACCCACTAAGAGAGGTTGATGGCATTGGGCCACATACATCTGAGTGGATGAGCTCCAAGATTCCTTCTACTTTATTGTCGCTCTTAGGGAAAGAATTATTTATGTTCTTTCCTTGTGCACATTTCTTTCACACACATTCATGATCAACCTTGAATTCTGGTATACCTATAACTACCTTGCTTATATATGGTAAGGCTTTGTAGTTGATGTGAGCTAGTATTCTATGCCAAAGTTCACATGGATTCTCAGTGGAGTGAGTCAAGGTTGCATCTGAGTGACCTTTTAACTTATACANTTTCTCTCATTTTTAAAAGAAAAACCATTAGACCAGACTATTGTTAATTCAAAACTGCGTTGGAGGAAAATCCTTGAAAGAGTAAGCATTAGTCACTGTCAAATCTCATATATCTTTGCTTATGTTTGGTTCTTTTACCCCTCATAGCATTACAGCCTTTGATCCCCTATTTATATCCATGGATACACCTCAAAGGAAGAAGTCTCACAAGGGAGGGAGTGTGGTCAGGACTGAACCTTCTAACATGCTCATGTTTGATGTTGAGCCTATGTTCAGGGAGGACTAAACCTTCCGACATGCACCTGTTTGATGTTGAGCCTATGGTCAGGGAGGTTTTCCAAAGGGTTGGATGCCTCTCTTTTTTTCAAAACATGTAGAGGGTACACTCTGATGTAGCAAGGCAATTTGCATTACACTTTGATGGCATTAAGACCAAGGTGGGAAACCTTGAGTTTGAGGTATCTGAGGCCTCTATTGCAACAGCCACTGAGATACCCAACACTGGTGAGAGGTGGTTCAAATCCATGATCCTTAATGCTGCCTTTTCCAAGGACTTCCTCAAGCTAGGCTATCAGAAAGACAATTCGTGTAAGGGAGTGCCTAGGAGCCACCTAGTTGAAGGCTTTGATAAAATGTTGAAGATCATCCAAAGATATTTTACATGTGAGGGAAGATTTAACATGATATACCAGTATCATATAAGACTCGTGCTACATTTCACTAGTAAGGATTCAATGAATATCCCTTTTTATCTATTGAGGAGTATGAGAAATATGTATGATAGAGTCCAAGCCAAGTCCAAGGATGTGGACACTAGTGTCTTCCATTCTGGGTTGATAAGGATGTTGGTTATGGAAGAGTTGAAGAAAAGGAACATTTCTTGGGAACAGTTCATTGTCTCTGCCCATATGCAGCTAGATATATCTTCTACCCCTCAATCTAGGATGCAGAGCCCTTTGTCATCTAGTAGTGTTTCTAGAACAAGAACAAGCAGGAAGAGAAAAAGCAAACCCACTACTCAAGACAAAGAAACCCCTAGGGAAATGGAAGAAGAAGAGAGGGAGGTTCACTCCCCACAGAGAGATTTTTTGCCTCCTCCTACACCTGAATTGGAAGAAGTCCCTTCATCTACCAAAACCACATCCAAGAGGGGGAGGAAGTTGCATTTCCCTTCACCTGCTCCAGCAGCTAAGATCGGAGTCAGGAAGCCTTTTACTAGATCATCAACCCACGAGGAATTTGTTTAAGCAGAAGTCTTACCCAAGGTTTCAGATCCAAGGAAAGTGAAAGATAAAGGTCAATTCATTGAGAAGCCTATTAAGGTGATAGACAAAGCCTTTGTTCAGCAGAAAGATAAAGGTAAAGCCACTGAGAAACATATTGAGGTTATCAACATCAACACTCCCCCTAGTAATCCCACTTTCAAAAGATTGATCAGAAAACTCAGGGATGCTAGGAAACAAGTTGCTCATTTGAAGGAAGAAAGTTTGACTGAGAAAAGAAAGATGAAGGAGCTCATGGACATGTACATTGAAACCCTTGATCTGACAAGGTTTTCAGAAAGAATAACCTTGCCTCTCCCTAGGCAACTTAAGACCATGTATAGGCAAAATAGAAGCTTTCAATCCCAAAATAGAAATATCAAAGAAGAATTGCAGCATTTCAAGGATGAACTGCCCATAGGAACTTAAATGTTCTGGTACAAGATGCAATAGAAAGAGATGAACCTGCAATTAAGAGGAGTACCCCTACAAAGGAAAAATATGTTGCTATGATAGAGGGAAATTCTCCTCCAACAAGGAGGAGTGCTAGATTGATGAAGTAGATGGGGGAATGATAGATCCATTTTTGTGGGTGATCTATTTTTGCAAGTTTGAAATGATCAAGGAAGTATTATTTTTCCACCTATACAGGCATCTACAGGCTCCTAATCCATCAATGTAGTTTTTTGTGTTTTTGAAGAATTGATTACATCACATAGGAAAAACACAGAGATTACGTAGCACCATGGCACTACAGAATCGTCTATATAGGATGTTTTGCAGTTGCGCTACCAAAGGTGCTACGAAATTTCCTAGACAAATACAACAATGGCGCTAGGAATTTGTAGAGCTATTTCACAATGGCGCTACAGAATCTGTAGAGTTGTTATACAGGAGTGGCACTATGAAAAGAGCAGAGATATTTTATGGGAGGCGCTACAGAATCTGCAGAGTTGTTACACAGGAAGCGCTACAGAATCTACAAAGTTGTTTTACAAAGGGCGCTACAGAATTGAATACCAAATGCACTATGGAATGATGCTATGAACTGGCCATTACAGTCAAAGGTTCGAATTCATTACTCCTTCCTAATTTTTGATGATGTGGAGAGAACTAAGGATCACAGGTGGCAACTTGGAAGCAACATATGAGCTTGGAGGACACTTGGCACTAGAGAAGAATGCGCCTAAGATAGAAGACATGCCATTTAATTCTTGTTATAGTGGTTGCCAACATGGCTCTTAAATTGTAGCAGTTTGTTAAGATATGTTAGTACAAGTGTTAGAATTGTAGTTGTTTTGGAAAATCCTAGAATAGGAAGGCCAGCTCACACCTCTAGTTGTTTCCTTTTCTCTTTTGATTATAAATACATCTTCTAAATGATTAGAGATGTTTGAATGGTTGAGAAGCGCTCCCTGATTGTAATATTTTGACTAAGTAAAGTTGTTCTCTGGTTATGTATTGGACTTGAGACATTTTGATTAATAGAAGTCAGTTTTGTTTTATCATATTGTTGCCTGTTATACTTAAATACCCATGATTGGATGATCCATATGAGATGTTGTGGTTGTGTTATAATGAATGTTTGATTATAATGCTTCTATGAATGTTTTTCAGTGTTCTTAAACTTTAGGTTCAAGAGGTTCTTCTGACTGAGTTTTTCTTCTCTTGGTTGCTTGAAGACCTAATGTTAATAGCAAACCTTTCCACCTTCCTCACTAAGTCTTCCTCCTATTCACTTTTACCCCAAACCACTGATTGAAGTTAATCAAGACCTCATTTTCTTATGCATGCTAGCCCAGATTTCTAAGTTAAAACATTCTTATTCTGATTTTTTTCCATTTGAACTTTAATCACTCATTTACATTTACAAACCTTATTGATGTGTACTGGGCTTATCCTCTTGCAATATGAGGGTGATTCTCAGTGCTAACAGGGGGGTTTCTTGAGATTCTGTCATATCATGATCTTCTTGAATCTCATCATCAGGGGTAACTGTAACTTCCTTCACTGGTTCAACAACTCTGGGAGCTACAAGCTCTTCTTCAAGCTAGAATCTCCTTGATTTCTTGAGTGTTGCATCTTCATCAAAGGCTACATATATGTTGATCTCAATATGATGGTAACCTGGTATGTAAAATTTGAAGGCCTTAGAGACCTCACAACATCCAACAAATATCCCCTTCTTTCCTAAAGGGTCCATCTTAGTTATCCTTTCTTTCAAAATGTGTACAAACATTAGACAACCAAATGTCTTGAGATGGATTACTTCTGGCTTCTTTCCAGAGAACATTTCTTCAGGTTTTTTGAATCCAAGCGCACTATGGGATAATCTATTTTGGACAAACACTGTTGTTCTTGTTGCTTCAGCCCATAAGTGCATTGGGAGATATTGACCGTGGATCATGGTCTTCACTGCTTCCATTATTGTTCTATTCTTTCTTTCTACTACACCATTTTGATAGGGATTATAGGGAGTGGTGAGCTCTCTCTGGATCCCAACATCTCTGCAAAATCTTACAAATTGTTTTGAGGTGTATTCTCCTCCATTATCTAACCTGAGTATATTGATTTTTCTTTCTAAGAGGTTTTCTATCAAGGCTTTGAATTCCTTGAATTTTTCAAACACTTCATATTTTGATTTCAAGAAATAAACCCCAAGTCTTGAGAAAATAAGCATCAATAAATGACACAATACATACCCACTAAGAGAGGTTGATGGCATTGGGCCACATACATCTGAGTGGATGAGCTCCAAGATTCCTTCTACTTTATTGTCGCTCTTAGGGAAAGAATTATTTATGTTCTTTCCTTGTGCACATTTCTTTCACACACATTCATGATCAACCTTGAATTCTGGTATACCTATAACTACCTTGCTTATATATGGTAAGGCTTTGTAGTTGATGTGAGCTAGTATTCTATGCCAAAGTTCACATGGATTCTCAGTGGAGTGAGTCAAGGTTGCATCTGAGTGACCTTTTAACTTATACAGGACACCTTCTTTTGTTCCAATGACAATTGCATCTTCTATGGTTTTTCCTTTAGGCCACATAAGAACTTTACCATCTATGAATGCAACCCTGAAACATTTATTATCTAAAGCTTAGATAGAAAGTAAGTTCTTTTCCAAACTTGGTACATATATTACATCCTTCATCTTCATTGGGGTCCCTGAATCAAGTTTGTAAGTGGATTCTCCCACTCCTTTGATAGGGTACTGGTAATCATCTCTGAGTGTAACTTTCTAGGGAAAGTTCTTTTCTGTAAGGCTAGAGAGAATGTCTCTCTGACCTATCATGTGCTTAGAGGCATCACTGTCTATGAGCCAAGTATCCTCTCCAGGTGACACAGATCCCGAGAGGGAAAAAAATAATACATAGTCTTCAATCTCTTCTTTAGTCAACTTCGTAGGTGGCTCATCATCTTCAACTGCATGGGCATGATGTCTTTTGTTATTTATCTTCTTGTATTCTTCTATTCTAGCTGGACAATTCTTAGCAATATGTCCCATCTTGTCACAATGGTAACATTGATAAGAGGATAAATGTTTTTCTCTTCTTTGTCCTTTCTGAAATTTCTGGAATCTCCTTGGAGGGTGAGATTCTTTATGGAAATGGGTGAATCTCTTTGGGGAATGATATTCCTTATGTAGGTGGGTCTCCTTCTGGAAGTGAGACATTTTCTTTCCTCCTTTGGCATGAGCAGATAGGGCTTGATCTTCATCCCTTAGTAGTATTTCTTCTCGGTTAGCTACTCTTGCTTCTTCTTGAACACATTCTTCCCAAACACTGCCAAATTGGAGTTTTTCCTTTCTTGCACAGATCGTTTGGATGAAGTCATCCCAAGGTTTTGTGATACCATTAAGAGTTGTCATTATGAGTTCATCTTCATCTAGGTTGTCTCCAATTGCTTCTAGTTGTTTCTTGAATTGAGAAATTCTAGAGAAATAGTCATGAATTATTTCTCCTTTCTGCATCTTTGTATTCTTGAGTTGGGTTCTCAAGTTCATCTTTCGGTTAATGTTCTTTCCTTCATACATTATGGTTAGGGCATCAAACATATCTTTTGGAGTGTTCTTAGAAGCCACTTGAGGGATCAAGTGATCTTTAATAGAGTCTGCAATGATTCTTTTGGCTCTAACCATATCTTTCTTGTACTTTGCTTTAGCTGCATCTTCTGTGGGTTCTGGTACATTTTCCTTTATGAATTTTGCAAGGTCATTCTCTTCAAGAATGAGTGCAATCCTATACTTCCAGGCATGGAATTTTTTCACCTTCTAACTTGTCAACAAGCTTGCTGCTTGCAAACATCTTGACCTAGAGCTGGGAAAATGACCAAAATTGAAAGTGCTCAAAAATTGAATCTGAACTTACCAGGAGGTGCGTTGGGCTGAGGTGAGTAGGCTAGTGCAATTTGTTTTCAGAAAATCCAAATTTTACTCCTCGAAATTGAGCCTATGCAAATCTGGGCTGGTACTTCTGGTACTGGTTTTTTGGTTACCTGGTTTTCTGGTTTTTTGGTACTAGTGAAAACTAGGGTTTCACTTTCTAGAGGCTCTGGCCACTAAAAAGGTGCGCTCAAGCTACCAATGAGTTCACTAGTCTAGGGCACACTTCCCTAGATGGTTTTTAGGCTGAAATTTCCTTCCAACAAAAAAACCTAATTTTCTTGTACGACAACAGTGACATTTTTTGTTACCCATACCATGTTAAATTTAGAGCTTCTATTAAATTCTTTTCAATTTACTAGACAATAATAGCATAAACATGATCACTGAGAGAAACACAATCACAAGGTACACAACATTTTATCNCTTATATATGGTAAGGCTTTGTAGTTGATGTGAGCTAGTATTCTATGCCAAAGTTCACATGGATTCTCAGTGGAGTGAGTCAAGGTTGCATCTGAGTGACCTTTTAACTTATACATGACACCTTCTTTTGTTCCAATGACAATTGCATCTTCTATGGTTTTTCCTTTAGGCCACATAAGAACTTTACCATCTATGAATGCAACTCTGAAACATTTCTTATCTAAAGCTTAGATAGAAAGTAAGTTCTTTGTCAAACCTGGTACATATATTACATCCTTCATCTTCATTGGGGTCCCTGAATCAAGTTTGTAAGTGGATTCTCCCACTCCTTTGATAGGGTACTGGTAATCATCTCTGAGTGTAACTTTCTGGGGAAAGTTCTTTTCTGTAAGGCTAGAGAGAATGTCTCTCTGACCTGTCATGTGCTTAGAGGCACCATTGTCTATGAGCCAAGTATCCTCTCCAGGTGACACAGATCCCGAGAGGGAAAAAAATAATACATAGTCTTCAATCTCTTCTTTAGTCAACTTTGTAGGTGGCTCGTCATCTTCAACTGCATGGGCATGATGTCTTTTGTTATTTATATTCTTGTATTCTTCTATTCTAGTTGGACAATTCTTAGCAATATGTCCCATATTGTCACAATGGTAACATTGATAAGAGGATAAATGTTTTTTCTCTTCTTTGTCCTTTCTGAAATTTCTGGAATCTCCTTGGAGGGTGAGATTCTTTATGGAAATGGGTGAATCTCTTTGGGGAATTAGATTCCTTATGTAGGTGGGTCTCCTTCTGGAAGTGAGACATTTTCTTTCCTCCTTTGGAATGAGCAGCTAGGGCTTGATATTCATCCCTTAGTAGTATTTCTTCTCGGTTAGCTACTCTTGCTTCTTCTTGAACACATTCTTCCCAAAGACTGCCAAATTGGAGTTTTTCCTTTCTTGCACAGATCGTTTGGATGAAGGCATCCCAAGGTTTTGTGATACCATTAAGAGTTGTCATTATGAGTTCATCTTCATCTAGGTTGTCTCCAATTCCTTCTAGTTGTTTCTTGAATTGAGAAATTCTAGAGAAATAGTCATGAATTGTTTTACCTTTCTGCATCTTTGTATTCTTGAGTTGGGTTCTCAAGTTCATCTTCCGGTTAATGTTCTTTCCTTCATACATTCTGGTTAGGGATCAAGTGATCTTTAATAGAGTCTGCAATGATTCTTTTGGCTCTAACCATATCTTTCTTGTACTTTGCTTTAGCTGCATCTTCTGCGGTAACTGGTACATTTTCCTTTATGAATTTTGCAAGGTCATTCTCTTCAAGAATGAGTGCAATCCTATACTTCCAGGCACAGAATTTTTTCACCTTCTAACTTGTCAACAAGCTTGCTGCTTGCAAACATCTTGACCTAGAGCTGGGAAAATGACCAAAATTGAAAGTGCTCAAAAATTGAATCTGAACTTACCAGGAGGTGCGTTGGGCTGAGGTGAGTAGGCTAGTGCAATTTGTTTTCAGAAAATCCAAATTTTACTCCTCGAAATTGAGCCTATGCAAATCTGGGCTGGTACTTCTGGTACTGGTTTTTTGGTTACCTGGTTTTCTGGTTTTTTGGTACTAGTGAAAACTAGGGTTTCACTTTCTAGAGGCTCTGGCCACTAAAAAGGTGCGCTCAAGCTACCAATGAGTTCACTAGTCTAGGGCACACTTCCCTAGATGGTTTTTAGGCTGAAATTTCCTTCCAACAAAAAAACCTAATTTTCTTGTACGACAACAGTGACATTTTTTGTTACCCATACCATGTTAAATTTAGAGCTTCTATTAAATTCTTTTCAATTTACTAGACAATAATAGCATAAACATGATCACTGAGAGAAACACAATCACAAGGTACACAACATTTTATCCTGGGAAACCCTCATGGGCGAGAAAATCCAGCAAAAACTTCTTGAATATAGATTGCCAATACAATGTCAAGATAAAAGACCAAACACTAGAGAATATCCAAGACTGAGCAATGTGTCTCTCTCTCCTTCTTCTTGCAATTGCAGCTACCTCCAAAAGATGTGCACTTGTTGATTGAATGAGTGAGTGAGCTAATGAGGTGTCATCCTCTCTTATTTATACTAGCTGAGGAGCACTAGGGTTGTGTCTCTTCATTAGGTAGGGTCGACTTCTTCAACTAGTGGTTAAAACCACTTTAATTATCCCCAGGGGCCGACTTCTTAATTAGAATCATATAAACATGGTTTGACCAATCCACAATAGGGGATTTGGTCATACATAAGTCCTGACATGATCAATCCACAAAAGTGGATTGATCTATAAGATAATAATTCAATTATAATTAGAATA
>JZKD02S1338123.1:128243-157196 GCA_000966675.3 Picea glauca | reverse complement strand
AGTGAAATGTAGCACGAGTCTTATATGATACTGGTATATCATGTTAAATCTTCCCTCACATGTAAAATATCTTTGGATGATCTTCAACATTTTATCAAAGCCTTCAACTAGGTGGCTCCTAGGCACTCCCTTACACGAATTGTCTTTCTGATAGCCTAGCTTGAGGAAGTCCTTGGAAAAGGCAGCATTAAGGATCATGGATTTGAACCACCTCTCACCAGTGTTGGGTATCTCAGTGGCTGTTGCAATAGAGGCCTCAGATACCTCAAACTCAAGGTTTCCCACCTTGGTCTTAATGCCATCAAAGTGTAATGCAAATTGCCTTGCTACATCAGAGTGTACCCTCTACATGTTTTGAAAAAAAGAGAGGCATCCAACCCTTTGGAAAACCTCCCTGACCATAGGCTCAACATCAAACAGGTGCATGTCGGAAGGTTTAGTCCTCCCTGAACATAGGCTCAACATCAAACATGAGCATGTTAGAAGGTTCAGTCCTGACCACACTCCCTCCCTTGTGAGACTTCTTCCTTTGAGGTGTATCCATGGATATAAATAGGGGATCAAAGGCTGTAATGCTATGAGGGGTAAAAGAACCAAACATAAGCAAAGATATATGAGATTTGACAGTGACTAATGCTTACTCTTTCAAGGATTTTCCTCCAACGCAGTTTTGAATTAACAATAGTCTGGTCTAATGGTTTTTCTTTTAAAAATGAGAGAAATAAACTCTGAGGAAAGGTATGCAGGGACACACTATTCAGTTTTATGCCACCATACAATGGTCATCAAATATTTAATAGGGGCTGCTATCCTCCTCACTGCCAACAGACTTTGAGATAAAAATGTAGGATGCCACAGTGAATAAGGGAGGCTAATGCATGGATCTTGTGAATACAGAAGATGGCACTAATAAATCCAAGGAAAATGCATCACTGGGATAGGGGATCCATAGCGTAGTTTTGGAAGTGATTTATGTAGCGCATTGTGGACACAAGATCTAAGTGAATGAATGGGTATTCAAGATTCTAAAGTAAAATGGATTGACCTTAGTATAGAAAAAATTCAATTGGAAAATGGCTATGGAGTCTTGGGGGAAGATGGTATAGGGTCCAATGGAAAAGAGGTTTCCTCTCTTTTAGTCTCAACAACTTTGATAGGAGGAGGAGTAGGAAAGCCCAAAGTAGGAAAATCTTCAAGACTCTGAAATCTGAACCAATTTACAACATCACGAGAAACAAGGGTTTCAAAACTTTCTTCTTTGACTTGGGGGATAAAATGAGTATTAAACAAGGAAATTTTCAAAATCCAAACTTCTAGAAACTTTAGTAGAAGGTAAAAAAGGACGGTTAGATATGGCTACTGGAGTTTTAATAGTAGAATCATGTAAATGACCAGAAGTACCTGGTATAGTAGCTAAAAATCCTTCCTGATAATCCTTTCCTTTCTTGAGAATTTTCTCTGGGTCAAGTTCAGGTGTTGCTAGAGGTAGATGTGGAGTAGACCTTGTGTGTCTTCCTTTAGGAGCCACAACTAAAATAGTGGAGTCGCCAGGTGAAAGCTGCAATATTTAATGTACTGATTTCTAATGCACCTTCAAAATCAATATTGCTTTTTCGTTCAATCCCAAGGAAATGTGTTCAATTTGTTCCCCGACAATGGCACCAAGAATGTTAGCACTGAGAATCACCCTTAGATTACAAGAGGATAAGCCCAATACCCATAAAAAAGGTTTGTAAATGTAAATGAGTGATTAAAGGTCAAATGGACAAAATTCATAATCAGAATGTTTTAACTCAGAAATCTGGGCTAGCATGCATAATCAAATAAGGTCTCGATTAACTTCAATCAGTGGTTTGGGGTAAAACTGAATAGGAAGAAGACTTAGTGAGGAGGGTGGAAAGGTCTTCTATTAACATCAGGTCTTCAAGCAACTAAGAGAAGAAAAACTTAGTCACAAGAACTTCTTGAACTTAAAGTTTAAGAACACTGAAAAACATTCATAGCAACATTATAATCAAACATTCATTATAACACAACCACAACATCTCATATGGATCATCCAATCATGAGTATTTCAGTATAATAGGCAACAATATGATAAAAGGAAACTGATTTCTATTAATCAAAATGTCTCAAGTCCAATACATAACCAGAGAACAACTTCACTTAGTCAAAATATTACAATCAGGGAGCCTTTCTCAACCATTCGAACCTCTCTAATCATTTAGATGTATTTATAATCAAAAGAGAAAAGGAAACACCTAGAGGTGTGAGTTGGCCTTCCTATCCTAGGATTCTCCAAAACAACTACAATTCTAACACCTGTACTAATAGATCTTAATAAATTGCTACAATTTAGGAGCCATGTTGGCAACCACTCTAACAAGAATTAAATGGCATGTCTTCTAGCTTAGGCACATTCTTATCTAGTGCCAAGTGTCCTCCAAGATCGTATGCTTCTTCCAAGCTGCCACCTGTGATCCTTGCTTCTCTCCACATCATCAAAAATTAGGAAGGAGTAATGAATTCGAACCTTTGACTGTAATGGCCAGTTCGTAGCACCATTCTGTAGTGCATTTGGTAGCCAATTCTGTAGCACCCTTTGTAAAACAACTCTGCAGATTCCGTAGTTCTTCTTGTGTAACAACTCTGCAGATTCTATAGCGCCTCCCATAAAATAGCTCTGCTCTTTCCGTAGCGCCACTCCTGTAGAATAGCTCTGCAGATTTTGTAGCGCCATTGTGAAATATCTCTGCAGATTCCGTAGCGCCATTGTTTTATTTGGCTAGGAGATTTCATAGCGCCTTTGGTAGTGCAACTGTAGAACATCATGTATAGACAATTCTATAGAATCATGGCGCTACAAAATCTCTGGTTTTTTTTGTGTGATGTAATCAATTCTTCAAAAACAAAGAAAACTTAGCTAATGGACTAGGAGCCTATATGGGTGGAAAAATCATACTTGATCATTTCAAACTTGCAAAAAGAGATCACCCACAAAAATGGATCTGTCATTCCTCCATCTACTTCATCAATCTAGCACTCCTCCTTATTGGAGGAGAACTTCCCTCTGTCATAGTAACATATTTTTCCATTGCAGGGGTACTCCTCTTAACTGCAGGTTCATCTCTTTCTATTGCATCTTGTACCAGAACATTTAAGTTCCTCTGGGCCAGTTCATCCTTGAAATGTTGCAATTCTTCTTTGAGATTTTTGTTTTGGGACTGAAAGCTTATTTTTTGCCTATATAGGGTCTTAAGTTGCCCGTGGAGAGGTAGGGCTCTTCTTGCTGAAAACCTTGCCAGATAAAGGGTTTCACTGTACATGTCCATGAGCTCTTTTATCTTTCTTCTCTCAGTCAAACTTTCTACCTTCAAATGAGCAACTTCTTTCCTATCATCCCTGAGTTATCTGATCAATGTTTTGAAAGTGAGATTACTAGGCGGAGTGTTGATGTTGATAACCTCAATAGTTTTATGAGTGGATTTAACTTTATCTTTCTGTTGAACATAGGTTCTGTCTATAACCTCAATAGGTTTCTCAATGAATTTACCTTTATCTTTCTCTTTCCTTGGATCTGAAACCTTGGGTAAGACTTCTGCTTCAACAACTTCCTTATGGGATGATGATGTAGTAAAAGGATTCTTGACTTTGATCTTAGCTGCTGGAGCAAGTGAAGGGAAATGAAACTTCCTCCCCCTCTTGGTTGTGGTTTTAGTGGATGAAGGGACTTCTTCCAATTCAGGTGCAGGAGGAGGTGAAAAATCTCTCTATGGGGAGTGATGAACTTCCCTCTCTTCTTCTTTCATTTCCTTAGGGGTTTGTTTATCTTGAGTAGTGGGTTTGATTTTTCTCTTCTTGCTTGTTCTTGTTGGGGAAACACTACTAGATGGAAAAGGGATATGCATCCTAGATTGAGGGGTAGAGGCTATATCTAGCTGCATATGGGCAGAGATAATGAATTGTTCCCATGAAATGTTCCTTTTCTTCAACTCTTCCATCACCAACATCCTGATCAACACAGAGTGGAAGACACTAGTGTCCACGATCTTGGACTTGGATTGGACTCTATCATACATATTTCCCATACTCCTCAATAGATAAAAAGGGATATTCATTGAATCCTTACCAGTGAAATGTAGCAAGAGTCTTATATGATACTGGTATATCATGTTAAATCTTCCCTCACATGTAAAATATCTCTGGATGATCTTCAACATTTTATCAAAGCCTTCAACTAGGTGGCTCCTAGGCACTCCCTTAGGCAAATTGTCTTTCTGAAAGTTTGGCTTGAGGAAGTCCTTGGAAAAGGAAACATTGAGGATCATGTATTTGAACCACCTCTCACCAGTGTTGGGTATATCAGTGGCGCCTACAATAGAGGCCTCAGATACCTCAAACTCAAGGTTTCTCACCTTGGTCTTAATGCCATCAAAGTGTAATGCAAACTGCCTTGCTACTTCAGGGTGTCCCCTCTGCATGTTTTGAAAAAAAGAGAGGAAGACAACCCTTTAGAAAACCTCCCTGACCATAGGCTCAACATCAAACAGGTGCATGTCAGAAGGTTCAGTCTTGAACACACTCCCTCCCTTGTGATTCTTCTTCCTTTGAGGTGTATCCATGGATATAAACATGGGATCAAAGGTTGTAATGCTATGAGGGGTAAAGGAACCAAACAAAGGCAAATATCTATGAGATTTGACAGTGACTAATGGTTACCCTTTCAAGGATTTTCCTCCAACTCACTTTTGAATTAACAATAGACTGGTCTGATGGTTTTTATTTTAAAAATGAGAGAAAGAAACTCCAAGGAAAGGTATGCAGGGACGCACTATTCAGTTTTATGCCACCATACAATGATCATCAAAGATTTAAAAGCTAGGGGTTGCTATCCTCCTCACTGCCATCAAAATTTGAGATAAAAACGTAGGATGACACAGTGAATAAGGGAGGCTAATGAATGGATCTTGTGAATACAGAAGATAGCACTGATAAATCCAAGGAAAATGCAGCACTAGGACAAGGTATCTGTAGCGTAGTTTTGGCAACGATTTATGTAGTGTAGTGTGGACACAAGAGCCAAGTGAATGAATGGGCATTCAAGATTCTGAAGTAAAATGGCTTGACCTTAGTATAGGAAAAATCCAGTTGACAAATGGATATGGAGTTTGTGGAAGAAGAGATACAGATGCAAATGGGTGAGAGAAGATGCAACCTGCAGCGCCAGGCATTACCAAAAGATAAGGTAGGGGTATCTTAACACTTTCCCATGTAGCTAAAAAAGGCACAAGAAATACCTAGAGGTTATGGATGATGATGAAAAATCAGCAGCAGGATATGGAACTATTACATCCACCTCAGCCTTCAATTTAGCTCTAACTGTCGATCCCGTAGCACAATCTGCAGCTTTTTCTAAACTAGTGATTTCAACAGCGCCGAGCTTAGGAGGAAAATTTCAAATTGATAAAAAGTTAGCAATATCATAAATGATCAAATCTCAATATTCCTTTTGAAGACAAGGGCGCTGAAAAAAATGGAAAACATGACATCCACTGATGATGGCGAATTATGGTAAAGGAGCATAGGACAAAGGTGTGCTACAAAAATGCCTAGTGAGTTGGCAACTCCTTTTTCAAAGTTGATTTGACCCCCTTAACGGACACAGGGACATCATGGGAAGGATAAAGAGCATGATTGGATGGAGTGACTTGTCAAGTCGTTAGGATCATGGGATCAATAATGCTTGGTTTCAAGTCAAAAGATGAATCAAAGACATAAACCAAAAAATGAACCTAGGCTAAAATCATATGTGTGGGCCAAAAAGGTGAGCAAAAACCCAAGTCTTTATTTGTTTAGACTAACTTAAGAAAATCACAAAGAGAAAAATAAATCAAACCTAAAGACTAAAGAATAAAAATTAAAACCTAAGGGACAAAAGACCCATGATAACTTCACGTGATAACATTGGCTCCACAGGGGATGGCATGCTCCCTATGAGATTCCAAGAACAAACATCTTCAGTGTCTTATCCTAGGGCTATGGGGTCACTTATTCAACAAAAATAAAACAAAAAATGATATTTACAATGAATGGAAATCCATTCATGGCTTAAGTAAAATATTCTTTTCAGAAAGTGCCCATTGACAGGGCCACCAAAAACTTCAGAATCCTCCAAATTCTGCAACTTATAAGTGTTATCTGAAAATAACTCAGAAATCTTGAAGGGACCAATCCACAAGGCTTCAAATTTACCATGTTTTCCTTTGTCTTGCTTGGGTGCATCCCACTTGAGAACTGCATCTCCCTACTAAAAATATTCTTTGCTTACCTTTTTGTCAAAGGCTTGCTTGATCTTCTATTGATGGTCATGTGCTTTGTCCAATAGTTTCTCCCTAGTCTGTTGCACTTCTACCAACTGTTGTATCCTTCTGACCATATCATCAGGTTCTTCTTGGTAGTCCTGGAGGAATTTTTCCACGAGAAAGGAAAGTTGAGTAGGAAATATAGCCTCAACCCCATATACAAGGTGAAAAGGAGAGACACCAAGTGACTTCTTTGTTGTAACTCTATCAACCCACAAAGAAAATTTCAGCTTTGAGTCCCATGCTTTCTTGTTGTCTTCTAACAATCTCTTGATGATCTTTATAAGGCTCTTGTTAGAGGATTCTTCCAAACCATTTCCTTGGGGGTAGTAAGGAGTAGAATGAACTAATTTAATCCCATACTATTCACAAAACTCGATCAATGGTTCAGCCTTGAAGGATGCAACATTGTCAGTAACAATTTTTCTTGGACAACCAAATTTTGACATGATATCCTCAAGAAAACTAATGATTACCTTGTGGGGGGAATTCCTTGTAGGAATGGCTTCTATCCACTTGGTGAAATAATCAATGGCAGTCAAAATCCACCTATGCTAACCACTTGAAGAGGGATGGATTTCCCCAATGAAGTCAAGACCCCACTACTGAAAAGGTCGTGAAGCTACCACGAGCTTCAATGGAAAAGATTTGAGTTGTTTCTTTCCATAAAGATTTTGGCATTTGACACAAGCTCTAATATTTGCACAAACATTAGTAAAACAACTAGGCTAGAAATACCTAGCTCTGAGGTTCTTATAGGTTGTGGTTCTCCATAAGTGATGCCCCCCACATAAGCTATCATGAAAATCAATCATGGCCTTTTGGGTCTCCTGTGGATCTAGACATCTCAAAATCACTCCTCGAGGATCTTTCCAATACAAAACTTGGTCAATAAGACAATATCGGATTGCTTTAAGCTTCAAATCTCTTACCTTTTCGTTTTCTAAACCATCAGGAGGCTGCAACTTCTGCAGAAAATATATGATGTCCTTATACCAAGTACACTCTACCAACTTTGGGCTGACATGAGAACCTTTATTAGCCAACTCAGCTTGCTGATTTTATGAGTTTATATTCATGAAATTAACCCCCAAAGCTTTGCAATTTGATTCAGCTAGAAACCTAGCTAAACCTTGGCCTTTCACCAATTTAGTGGGCTTTATTTCAAGGTCAAATTCCAGAATTTTGGCAATCCATTTGCTCCTCCTTCCATCTATGTCAGGCTGGATAAGTATCTCTTTCACTGAGGCTGGAGGGACATATGCAACAATCTTTGAATGCAGAACATATACTCTGAAATCCTTGAGGGCTTTGACCAAAGCATAACCCTACTTTTCCATGATATCATATTTCATTTCTTCATCCCTCAATGCCTTACTGAAAAAGGAAATAGGCTGCTTTAACCCTTCTGCATTTTTCCACAAAAAACAACAACCATTGTGTCAAACGAAGCAAAGGAAAATATCATAAAATACTTGGAGTAGTCAGGGCTGATAAACACAGGTGCTTCATTCAAATCCTTTTTTATTTTATCAAAATAATCTCAAGACTCATTAGTCCATTTGACCTCATTTCCTTTCCTAAGCATGGTTGTAATTTACTTTACCAATTCAACAAAATTTGAAATGAACCTTCTTAGAAAATTTATTTTCCCCAAGAAAGAATGAACTTCTTTCTTGGATCTAGAGAGATATAAGGTGTGGATGGCTTCTACTATGCTTGAATCAATTCTTACCCCTTCTGTCGATACAATGTGCCCCAATAACTTTCCCTTTTTCATAACAAACAAAGACTTTTTAGGATTGAGAGAGAGAGACCAAACTTTCTGCACTTCAAGAAGACCTTTTTCAAATGATGATAATGCTCTTTATCATATTGTGAGAAAACTGTAATGTCATCTAAATAGATGACTACAAACTTGTCCTTCTCCCCAATAAATACAATGTCCATTGCTCGGTGAAAGATTGCTCCTGCATTCATCAATCCGAAGGGAATTTTGGCATACATGAATGTGCCCCAAGGAGTAGTGAAGGTTGTCTTCTCTCTATCTTCAAGCAAGACAAATATCTGATTGTAGCCATAAAATCCATCAATCATAGACATCCTAGATGAACCTGTCACCCTCTGCAAAATGTGCCCCATGTTTGGTAAGGGGTAATTATCTTTCTTGGAGCTTCGATTCAAATTCCTGAATTGACACATAGTCTGATTTCCCCATTCTTCTTCCTCATTGGGACAGTTAGCCACCCATTCAGAGTATCTCAAAGGAATGATGATCTTGGAATCCAATTTTTTTTTACTTCCTTTTCCATAATAGGTAGCAACATGGGATTTATCTTTCTGAGCTTCTGCCTAAATGGCTTGGGCTCCTCTTTCAAAGGGATCTTATGTTCAATGATGTTTGTGTCATATGTTCTCAAATCTTCATATTTCTAGGAAAACACATCAACAAACTCTTATAAAATCTTAACATATTCATCCTTTTGTTCCTTTGACAAGCTGCTAGACAACTTAACATACTTTGGATCCTCCTCTGTACCTAAATTTCATTCAGTCACATCAGTATTTTCAGTTAAACCTTTAACCTTTATAGCAACATCATTTCTATCGAACAATATCTCCAAAGGAACTAGTCCTTTTGGAATATGGTTACTGGGCCACTGAACAATATGATGGTTAGCAATTTTATTTAGAAAAACATCAACATGAGGGATTTTTTCAGTATCATGATCTTGATCAATATGTAAGGCATACAACTCATCCACAGTTTCAATAATTCTTTTTATCTCAAGATCATCCTCGAAAACCTTCCAATGTTTGACATTGTCAGGTATAGAGGGTCTATACTTCACTTCCATGTCATATTGGAGTTTAGGGGGCAAGGGAACTATGAAATTACTTGCTGAAACAACCAAGGAATATGTCATAGTGTTATCCTCTCTTGGAACAAATGAGATATTAAAAGCTAAGAAGAAACTATCAACAAGATCCCAAACTTCATTTCTGTAAGTCCTTAACCTGGGGTGTTTAGCTTGATACAGGTTTTTGATTTGATGAACAATTAATTTAGCATCTCCAAACACTGTTATCTCTTCAATCCTCATGTCTTTCGTAGCCCTCAAACCCAAAACAAGAGCCTCATATTCTGCCACATTGTTTGTAGTTTCAAATTCAAGCTTGTAGGATAAGGAAATGATCTCTTGAGTAGGAGAAATAAAAACTACCCCAAAACCAACACCTTCTTTAGAAGAAGCCCCATCAAAAAACATCTTCCAAATAGAGGTATTGGGAAGAACCTCTTCACAAGAGGTAATGCATTGTTTTTTTATTTCAATAGGAGGCTGGGGATCATCAATGAACTGTAATATACTGGATCTTAAATCAATATCAAGTGCAAAAATAGGGTGGTTGGTGGGATTTTCTTCATCACTGATGATGTAGACTAATTGAGCCTCCTTGTAAAGCCTTCTATGTTCTCCCCCAAACACAAGAATGGTGGCATATGAAAGGCCCATATGCAAATTTCCCCCTAGTCTTTTTATGCAAGATCTTGACAAGAGCATCCCAAACTTAGGGGGACATAAACCACCACGATATCCATGACCACACTTTTCATTGGCAACTAAAACAAGGTAACAACCAGATCTTTGATAACCCCAAAACACTTCACTTTCCTAGAGTCAAAAGAGTATAAGTCATGGTACGTTTTTGTAATTTCCAACCCAAGATCATCCATGAATTTTTTAGGCATGATATTGTGAGATGCCCCTGAGTCCATAAAGCAGTTGTGCATCACTTTATCATGAATGTTTAATGATGTATAGAAAGGAGGGGGATAATCATCTCTATCTTCTACCAAAGGTACCAGGATGAATGTTGGTTTTTCATCTTGAAGGTTAACTGAATCTGTGGAATTATAAGAAGGCTTAGGCTGTAGCATTTTAGAAAGGTATCTTTTGAATTCCTCATTCTTTATCAGCTCCAAAAAAGGTATAGGGGTTTTGATCTTTTGAATTTCATTTTCAAAGCTAAAGAAGGATGGGGATTTCAGAATCTCTTTAACTTCTGGGGCAGGTCTCTTAACCAATGTTTGAGGGATTTTCACATATTTTCCTTTGCTACTAGCTGTCATAGCCTTATCAAAATTTTATGTTTTAGTGGGCTGATCAAAAGTGTCAATCTTTCCCTCTTTCTTTTTGGACCTTAGGTTGTATCTATTAGTATTGTCATTTGTTTTTTCTCCTTTACTCAATTCATTTAATTGACTATCCATGAGAGACTCTTCATATGTATATTGGGTCAAATGAGGAGATGAAGAGGTGTCACCAAGATAATGGATTTCAGGATCAGTTTCTTCATCCTCTCCTTCATCAGCAACAAGGTTGTTTTGGAGAGGGGTTTGAACTTTTTGATCATCCCTATCCCTATTTCTTGGATATCTTTAGAGAACTTGAGGGGCATTATTTGGTCTTCTGAAATTACCTCTATTGTCATCATTTTGTGTGTTTCTATAGTTCTGTTTTCCTTCAAGTTTCAACTTCTCCATTTCAACAAAAAGTGATTTTACCAATTTTGTAAGTTCATCAACTTGAGGGTGGACAATAGGAGATTCTGAGGTTGAAGGTTCAACCCTACCTTTCCTTCTATCTCTATAAGACTTTACCCTAAGTTTGTCATCTACGAATATATTAGATTCTACTTCTAAGGTTGCATCTTGCATATGAGCTAAAGAGGTAGATCTTCTTTATCTCAATAGGAGGCAGAACTCAGGGTCAAAAGCACTAGCATAGGTAATCTTTGCATAGGTTTCTCTAGGATTTATTTCAGTGGGAATATTGTTGTACATTTTATTGAATCTCTTTGAGAAGTCAGAAACATATTCCCCTTCTTTCCTCTTAAGTGATACACATTCTGTAATATAATAAAGGAAATCCTTTTTATCCCCCCAATGCCTCAAGAAGGCATCATCCAAAACTTCAATACCAACAATAGATCTAGGATTCAAACCCCTAAACCATTTTCTAGCCTCACCATCAAGGATTTGTACAAAGACTCTCATCCATACATCTTCATTTTCAATGTTAAGTTCATTTGCATAACTATAGCAAGATGCAAGGTGTTCTTCTATAGTTATGTCTTCCTCTCGAGTAAAATTGGGCATGCAGTTAAGGTAGTATCCAACTAGGAGAACATTCATAGGTTGAAGTAAAATAAGAGAGACATACCTAGAAGCCACTGTGGCATCCATCATATTTCTAGGAAGATTAGCACCTGCCATTGGGTTGTAAACTGTAGGGGAACAAGGGGGAGACGGAGTTTTGATAGTTGCAAATACAACTTGGATTTTTGGGGAAAGAGGAAACTTGGATGGAGAGGCTTCAGTTTTCAAGGGAAGAGTTTGAGTCTTGGGGGAAGATGGTATAGGGTCCAATGGAAAAGAGGTTTCCTCTCTTTCAGTCTCAGTAACTTTGATAGGAGGAGGAGTAGGAAATCCCAAAGTAGGAAAATCTTCAAGACTCTCAAGTCTGAACCAATTTACAACATAAGGAGAAATAGGGGTTTCAAAACTTTCTTCTTTGACTTGGGGGCTAAAAGATGAGTATTCAACAGTGAAATTTTCAAAATCCAAACTTCTAGAAACTTCAGTATAAGGTAAAAAAGGAGGGTTAGATATGGCTACTGGAGTTTAAAAAGTAGAATCATGTAAATGACCAGAAGTACCTGGTATAGTAGCTAAAAAGCCTTCTTGAGAAGCCTTTCCTTTCTTGATAATTTTCTTTGGGTCAGTTTCAGGTGTTACCAAAGGTAGATGTGGAGTAGACGTCATGTGTCTTCCTTTAGGAGCCACAACTAAAACAATGGAGTCGCCAGGTGCAAGCTGCAATCTTCAATGTACTGATCTCTAATGCACCTTTAGAATCAATATTGCTTTGTCATTCAATCCCAGGGAAATGTATTCAATTTGTTCCCCAATAATGGAGCCAAGAATGTTAGCACTGAGAATCACCCTTAGATTGCAAGAGGATAAGAACAGTACCCATAAAAAAGGTTTGTAAATGTAAATGAGTGATTAAAGGTCAAATGGAAAAAACTCAGAATAAGAATTTTTGAACTTAGAAATCTGGGCTAGCATGCATAAGCAATGAGGTCTTTATTAACTTCAGTTAGTGGTTTGGGGTAAAGGTGAATACAAGGATGAATTAGTGAGGAAGGTGGAAATGTTTGCTATTAACATCAGGTCTTCAAGCAGCCAAGAGAAGAAAAACTCAGTCACAAGAACTTCTTGAACTTAAAGTTTAAGAACACTGAAAAACCTTCATAGCAACATTATAATAAAACATTCATTATAACACAACCACAACATCTCATATGGATCATCCAATCATGAGTATTTCAGTATAAGAGGCAAAAATATGATAAAAGGAAACTGACTTCTATTAATCAAAATGTCTCAAGTCCAATACATAACCAGAGCACAACTAGTCAAAATATTACAATCATGGAGCCCTGTTCAACCATTCGAACCTCTCTAATCATTTAGAAGATGTATTTATAATCAAAAGAGAAAAGACAACAACTAGAGGTGCGAGCTGGCCTTCCTATCCTAAGATTCTCCAAAACAACTACAATTCTAACACATGTACTAACAGATCTTAACAAACTGCTACAATTTAGGATCCATGTTGGCAACCACTCTAACAATAATTAAATGTCATGTCTTCTAGATTAGGCACATTGTTCTCCAGTTCCAAGTGTCCTCCAAGCTCGTATGCTACTTTCATGCTGCCACCTGTGATCCTTTCTTCTCTCCACATCATCAAAAATTAGGAAGGAGTCATGAATTCGAACCTTTGACTGTAATGGACAGTTTGTAGTGCCATTTTGTAGCGCATTTGGTAGCCAATTCTGTAGTGTTGTTTGTTAAACAACTCTGCAGATTCCATAGCGCTTCCTGTGTAACATCTCTGCAGATTCCGTAGCGCCTCCCATAAAATAGCTCTGCTCTTTCCGTAGTGCCACTCCTTTACTCTACAGATTCTGTAGAGCCATTGTGAAATATCTTTGCAGATTCCGTAGCGCCATTGTTGTATTTGGATAGGAGATTTTGTAGCGCCTTTGGTAGCGCAACTACAGAGCATCCTGTATAGACGATTCTGTAGCACCATGGTGCTATAGAATCTTTGTGTTTTTTTCTGTGAGATGTAATCAATTCTTCAAAAACAAAAAAAAACTTAGTTGATGGACTAGGAGCCTGTAGATGCCTGTATAGGTGGAAAAATCATACTTCCTTGATCATTTCAAACTTGCAAAAAGAGATCACCCACAAAAATGGATATGCAATTCCCCCATCTACTTCATCAATCTAGCACTCCTCCTTGTTGGAGGAGAAATTCCCTCTGTCACAACAACATCATTTTCCTTTGCAGGGGTACTCCTATTAATTGCACGTTCATCTCTTTCTATTGTAGCCTGTACCAGAACATTCAAGTTTCTTTGGGCCAATTCATCCTTGAAATGTTGTAATTCTTCTTTGAGCTTTCAGTTTTGGGACTAAAAGCTTATGTTTTGCCTGTACATGGTCTTAAGTTTCCTATGGAGAGGCATGGCTCTTCTTTCTGAAAACCTTTCCAAATCAAGGGTTTAACTATACATGTCCATGAGCTCCTTCTTCTTTCTTCTCTTAGTCAAACTTTCTGCCTTCAAACGAGAAACTTCTTTCCTATCATCCCTGAGTTTTCTGATCAAACTTTTGAAAGTGGGATTACTAGGGGGAGTGCTAATGTTGATAACCTCAATAGGTTTCTGAGTGGCTTTAAATTTATCTTTCTACTGAACAAAGGCTCTGTCTATCACCTCAATAGGCTTCTCAATGAATTTACCTTTATCTTTCTGATGCAGACCCCCCCCTTCTCCCTTTGGGGCTGCTGACCTCCTGGTCAAGGATCAATCAAGATATTGAGTCAGATTGACTCTTTGGGTCTCGTCTAGACCCCAAAACCACTTACATAGGTCCTTTCCCCAAATACGCAGGTCGTATGAGGTCTGCGGGCCCTCTCCTGAGCGTTGTTCAATTTCCATGCCAAACGAGCGCTAGCTCATCTCTGGCTAAGCCCCTTCCTTCACATGACCACGATTATGACCACTCGCCTAACTCAAAAGGCATTTCACGACTTTGTGTATCGGGTCTTTGCGTGCGAGCCAACCCCCAAATCTCCGATCTCCAAACTCTTGAAGTGGGGCCTAGCACATGTTATCTCCTCCCTTAACCTTTGATTATGTGACCCCTCGCTATGACCTGGGGCCAACTTATCGAGTGCTTCGCGTTTCACGTCTTTGGAAGGTTTGTTTACTCGTCCTCCCGATTTTCGAAATTCAAAATCTAGGCTACACTCACGTCAGATCAATGGTCCACAATCCATGTGATCCGACGGTCCTGCTCTCTCCTTCGCATTTCAGGATTTTGCATTTCGGGCAGTTGGAAGACTGTGCACCTCCCTTCTCTCGATTCCTTATTATGTGCTTGCCTCAGATTGACAGTCTATATCCCTCTGTGATCCAACAATTGAGGTTAAATCGTGAACTTGGGTTTCACGAGTTTGATTACCCTGTGCACTTCCAAAGGGTTAAATTTCATTCACTTACCTATGGATCCAATGACTGTTAGTCCACGCACTCAGATCTAATGGTCCATATCTGATCTTCCCTTGCACATTATTTTGAGTGCCTGGACGCGAGATTTGACGGCCAGATCTTCTCCTCTGCAACTGAGCCGACGACAACTGTCGGTCCTCCTCCTAAGCTTTTAAGTCCACTGACTCAGAAAGTTTTCTAAGTATTCAAAGGTCTCTACCTTTGGACCTCCTACGAGTCTGTCTCTTGGAATTCAACTACACCTCTGAAAAGTGTTATCCCTCCTGAGATTTTCCTTCGTGAAGGTTTCGACTTCCTGCACACTCCTTGCGTTTCAGGGATTTTGATAACTCAGATCCAAAGGATTTCTTGAAAACAAATTCTTCTCGCCCTCTTAGCGTCCTTCTGTTCTGACTCTTCGACTTCTTGCAGAGTCCCTTTGACACTTAGTCGAATCTTGGATATGTGCACTCCTTGTAACAGATTCTTACAGAAGACTTGGTTCTTGCGAGTGACTATGCATGCCTTGCAATAGTCTCTTTTCACTCCTTGCAAAGGGAAAGTTTCGTGCTATCTCTTCTGAGCTTCAGGACCGAAACATATCCCATTAACACACTCTTTGCATTCTATGTGCACACCTTGCATCACTCGACATAAGAGAAACATTGAAACTTATCCTAACATTCACAGTTCCATCTACTCATAATGAAATTCATTCATCCATTCATGAAAACACAATAACAAGGAATTGCAAACTATGTCCATGCCATACATTGGGTCAATTTTACTCTGTTATCTTCATTCAAAGGTAAAATGGATACAACTGAAATAAAAAAACAACAACTAAAATTCAGAAAACTCCTTCTACTTGCCGCTAGCCTCATTTGGGCATACAAAACCTCTATTTATCTCATAGGGTCTTTAGGGTCCCCCCTGACTACTTGTCTACTCCAAAACCCAACCTAATGAATATCTTCGTGTAATCATTCCAGAGTAGGAGTGAAAACTCCCACTTCACTCATGATCGTTCAAGCGTGCCTCAAAAATTTTTTTGGCGTCGAGTTCAAGAGTGCCTCAAAATATCCATTGTGACTGCCAGTGTCGAGATTCCGAAAATATTCCCATAAGTTGAGTGGTCCTGCTCTGTGTGCTTGCCAACGATGCTCTTGCATCATACTCCCCTTGACAAAAAATCATGGACTCCTGTCCATGAGCTCCTGCACTGACTTTCCATGCTTCTAGATGTTAGCTTAATTTTCCCAACTGGTATCTTCTGTTGGGTGTCCCTTCCACTTGACCAGATACTCAAAATAGGTCTTCCTCCTGGTCTTTTTGTCAATCCTTTGATCAACGATCTTCTCCATCTGTGGTTTTTCTGCTATAGGCATTTGTTTCTCCCACTAAATCTTGTCTTGATCTTATGATCCCTCTGTGTCATATCTCCTGTAAGGATACATGTATGAAACATTGAATATGGGTGATATGCCCACATCATTTGGCAACTCAATCTCATAAGCGTTTGCATCAAAATTCCTCAAGATATTACATGGTCCTATCTTCTTCATTTTTAACTTGTTATATGTTCCCCTAGGGAACCTTTCCTTCCTGAGGTGTGCCAAAACCTGGTCTCCTACTTCAAATTGAAGTTCTCTGTGATGTTGATCAGCTCTGCACTTGTACTCTTGGTTAGAACTCTACAACTGTCCTCTGATCTGGCTATGGAGTTTATGCATTTCTGCAACAAAATCTTCTACCCCAACTCTCCTGATTTCACTCTGTTCCAAGTCTCTCAACTCATATACTCCCTTGGGTTGCATCCCATATAATATCTAGAATGGACTCTTTCTAGTGCTCCTGTTTGGTGAGTCGTTGTATGCAAATTTTTCTTGTGGCTGAATCTGATCCCACTGATTATGATGCTCAGTGACCAGACTCCTCAATAAGTTTCCCAAAATTATATTTACCACCTCAGTCTGTCCATCTGTCTGAGGGTGATAAGCTGAGATGATGGAAAAATCCATCCCCAACTTCTTCCACAATGTTCTCCAAAAGTGACCAACAAATTTTGTGTCTCTTTCCAAGACAATGCTTTTGGGTAGTCCGTGAAGTCTCACAACTTCCTTGAAAAACAGATTTGCAACATGTGTTGCATCACTGGTCTTCTGGCATGGGATAAAGTGTGCCATATTTGAAAATCTATCCACCACCACATATATGGAATCAAATCCTCTTTGCGTTCTTATCAATCCCAACACAAAATCCATGCTTATTTCATCCCAAGGCCTCTCTAGTATTGACAATGGTTGATACAATCCAATGTTCTGTCTTTTTCCTTTTGCATGTTGGCATATTCTACATTTGTTCACAATTTTTATCACTTTTGTCCTTATACCTGGCCAATCGTATGAACTTATCAACTGTGAAAATGTTTTATCATGGCCGAAATGTCCAGCCAGTCCTCCACTATGCTTTTATTTCAAAAGGTTATCCCTCATTGAGAATTTTGGTATGCACAATTGATTACCCTTGAACAATAATCCCTCTTGAATCATATACTCTGTCCATTGGATTCTGTCTCTCAGCATAAGATTCGCACATGTTTCATATGCTTCCTTGAAATCTGTATTATCACAATACATGTCCTTAAGGTGTTCAAACCCTAAGGTCTTCACCTGGAATTCCTATAGAATCAAACATCTCCTGCTCAATGCATCAACAACCTTGTTAGCATTCTCAACAATATGTTTTATGACAAAAGTAAAATTCTTCATAAACTCAATCCATTTTGCGTGCCTTTGATTCAATTTTTCCTGTCTGGTTATGAATTGTAAAGCCTGATTTTCGTTATACAAGACAAATTCCTGTGGGACAAAGTAATGCCTCCATTTCTTCAAGGCTTGAATTATGGCATAAAAATCCTTATCATATGTGGAGTATTTTCTCTTGGTCTCGTTCAACTTCTCACGGAAATAGGAAACTGGTATATTATCCTGACTTAAAACTGCTCCAATTGCAACTCCACTTGCATCACATCTCACCTGAAATGTCTTTTCAAAATTTGGTAAGACCAGAATTGGTCGTTCCTGTTATTTTCTCATTTAGTATATTGAATCTCCTTTGGCCTCCTCTGTCCATTTAAAATACTTGTGCTTCTTCTTTACTGTATCCATCATTGGCACACAAATTCCACTGAAGTCTGATGAAATTCTTATAGAAACTTTCTAATCCATGGAAGATTCTTACCTCAAACATGATTTTTGGCGATGACCATTCTTTGATTGCTTTCACCTTCTCTGGATCCATCTTCGATTCATTTGAAGAGATCACAAAACCCAAGTAAATGAGCTCTATCTTCATAAAAGAGGATTTCTTCAGATTTATCAACAACTTCTCCTGCTGTAGTCTCCTCATCACCAGTGTCAAGTGTCTCAAATGCTCCTCTTTAGTCCTGCCAAAGATCAGTATATCATTCAGATATACAACCACAAACTTGCCAATGAAATATTTCATTATTTCATTAATCAGCCTCATAAAAGTACTCGGGGCATTTGTTAATCCAAATGGCATAACAAGCCACTCATGCAAACCTTCATTTGTCTTAAATGTTGTCTTCCACTCATCACCTTCTCTCATTCTAATTTGGTGATATCCACTTTTCAAATCTATTTTAGAAAAGAAATTTGCTCCACTTAAACAGTCCATTAAATCATCCATTCTTGGAAAAGGAAATCTATACCTGATGGTGATCTTGTTAATGTCTCTTGAGTCTGTACACATTCTCCATCCTCCATCCTTCTTTGGACTCAACATAGTTGGTACTGCACATGGACTCAAGCTCTCCCTGACCAAAGCCTTGTCTAAAAATTCATGGACTTGGTTCTTTACCTCCTCATTCTCTCGAGGTGTCAATATGTATGCTTATTTGTTTGGCAGACTTTCCCATGGTATCAAGTTAATATGGTGGTTGATACTTCTGATGGGTGGCAATGAGTTAAGCAGCTCATCCACCACTATGTCAACAAAATTATCCAACAATTCCTAAACTTCTTCAGGCAAGTCATTCATTGAAGTACTTGTAAGGATAACTCTGGGTTTCTTCACCACAACAAACTGCATCTCCTGTTCTTTCTTGACTTCTTTCAGTAGTTCCTTCCCACTCATGAGAAGTATTCTTGTGTTGGATTCTTCTTTCACTTTCTTCTCCTCTATTGGTAGCAACATGTGTGTTCTACCATTCTTCTCCAAGGTGTATGTATTATTCCTCCCATCATGAATGACATTCTTTTCAAACTGCCATGGTCTTCCCAAAAAAATATGACATACATCCATGGGAATTAAATCACATATAATTTCATCTCTATATCCTCCTATCTTAAATTCAACCAAGCATTGTTTAGTAACCATTACCTGGTGTCTTTTCTGCAACCATGAGAATTTGTATGGCTTCAGATGTGCAATTGTCTCCAACTCCAATTTCTCCACCATCTTTGTGGATACTAGGTTATCAGTGCTCCCACTATTAATTATCACCTTGCATACTCTGTCTTTAGACTTGCAAACTGTCCTGAAGATACTGTTCCTCTGCACTGGATTTTCAACTTCTGCCTCTAGTTTTAAGAGAACCTTTCTCAACATCAAGGATCTTCCATCCTCTGCTCCTTCCACTTCAACATTCCCTCTCTGTGCTTCTGAAATGTGAGCTTCACCTCCTCCTTTATTTTTATTGGGACATTCCCAAGACATGTGTCATGTCTTTCCATAGGCATAGCATTTTATTTCTCCCCTTCTTCCTCTTCCTCTAGAAGAACTTCTTCCACCACCTTGTCTTCCTTGGGAAATTCCTCCTCTTTTCGAGTGACTATGTGATTTCTCAGTCTCATCATTAGACTTATGTGCCTTGTCATGGGTAACTCCCTTGGCTTTGTTTGGGGCTAGGATTTTACCTCTTCCTTGCTGGCTTTGTTTCCTGGCCAACTTCTCCTTTGCCTCCAACGCAAACTGATAAGAATCCTCCACTGTCCTTACTGACATCATGTTGAGCTCATCCTAGATCTCATATCTCAGGCCATTTATATATATGGTGACTTTTTCTTCATCTTTGTCTCTTTGTCTAGTTCTGATGTTCATACTGTAGAACTCCTCTGTGTACTCCTTAACCATCATACCCTTCTGTCTCAAATTTTGTAACTTCCTAAATTGATTGATATGATAATATTTGGGCATGAACTTAGCCTTCAGATTGGCTACCATTCTGTCCCAATGATTTATCTTCTGTTTGCCTTTGCTTCTCCTCTCAGCCTGCAGTTCATCCCACCACAATGTTGCATGTCCTTTTAGTCTGGTGACAACATGTCTCACCCTTTTCTCCTCATCGACGTCTTCATAGTCAAAATATTTGTCCATGGATCTTATCCAATCCAATAGCTCTTCATCATCCAAATTGCCTTCGTACATTGGGACCTCTACCTTGGATCTACCTCCCAATCTAACAACTTCTCTTAGCAAGCGTTCTTCGAAAAAAATTTCACCTGCAACTTCTTCGACTTCTTCTTCTTCGCTCTCTTCATCGCTGATGTCTCCAACATCAGGTGCTCTTCTATGCACTGCCTCCATCGCCTCTAATATTGAACGAAGTTTTTGCATCTCCCTTTCTACAACTCGATTGGCTAAGGGTGGTTCCCCTCGTCTCCTCGATGACATTGTGTTGACTATCTGTCACACACAAAGTACAAATTCAAGTTATTTTGTCTCCTCTTCTTTTCTTGCTGTCTACAAGCAAAACTTCTACTCTGATACCACTTGATGCATACCCCCCCTCTCCCTTCAGGGTTGCTGACCTCCCGATCAGGGATCAATCAAGATACCAAGTCAGATCGACTCTTTGGGTCTCTACTAGACCCAAAAACCACTTACATAGGTCCTTTCCCCAAATACGCAGGTCGTATGAGGTCTGTGGGCCCTCTCTTGAGCGTTGTTCAATTTCCATGCCAAACGAGCGCTAGCTCTTCTTTGGCTAAGCCCATTCCTTCACGTGACCACGACTGTGACCACTCTCCTAAATCAAAAGGCGTTTCGCGACTTTGCATGTTGGTTCTTTGCGTGTGAGCCGACCCCCAATTCTCCGATCTCTGAACTCCTGAAGTGGGGCCTAGCACGTGCTAGCTCCTCCCTTAACCTTCGATGATGTGACCCCTTGCTATGATTTGGGGAAAACTTCTTGAGCGCTTCACAGTTTTTCATTTTGTGTCTCTAGAAGGTTTGTTTTCTCATCCTCCCGATTTTCGAAATTCGAAATCTGGGCTCCACTCACGTCAGATCAATGGTCCACAATCCATGTGATCCAACGGTCCTTCTCTCTCCTTCACGTTTCGATATTTCATGTTTCGGGAAGTTGGAAGACTGCATTCCTCCCTTCTCCCGATTCCTGATTATGCGCTTACCTCAGATCAACGGTCTAGATCCCTCCATGATCTAACGGTTGAGGTTAAATCACAAACTTGGGTTTCGCGAGTTTGCTTACCTTGTGCACTTCCAAAGGGTTAAAGTCCTTGCACTTACCTCTGGATCCAACGACTGTTGGTCCATGTGTTCAGATCTAACGATCCAGATATTATCTTCCCTTGCACGTTATTTTGAGTGTCTGGACGTGATATTTGATGGCCAAATATTCTCCTCTGCAGTTGAGTCGACGACAACTGTCTCTCCCTTCCTGAGCTTTTGAATCCCCTGACTCAGAAACTTTTCTAAGTCTTCAAAGGTCTCTACCTTTGGACCTCATGTGAGTCCATCTCTCAGACTTCGACTACACTTATGAAAAGTGTTATCCCTCCTGAGCTTTGCCTTTGTGAAGGTTTCGACTTCCCACGCACTCCTTGCGTTTCAGGGATTTCGATAACTCAGATCCGGAGGATTTCATGAAAACAAATTCTTCTCGCCCTCTTAGCATCCCTCTGTTCTAACTCTTCGACTTCTTGCAGAGTCCCTTCGACACTTAGTCAAATCTCAAATCTATGCACTCCTTGCAGTAGATTCTTATGCAAGACTTGGTTCTTGTGGGTGACTTTGCATGCCTTGCAGCAGTCGCTTTGCACTCCTTGCAAAAGGAAAGTTTCGTGCTATCTCTTTTGAGATTCAGGACCGAAACAAATCTCGTTAACGCACTCCTTGTGTTCTGTGTGCACACCTTGCATCACTCGACAGAAGAGAAACAATTGAAACTTATCCTAACATTGACAGTTCCATATACTCATAACGAAATTCATTCATCCATTCATGAAAACATAATAACAAGTAATTGCAAACAATGTTCACTCCATGCATTGGGTCAATTTTCCTCTATTATCTTCATTCAAAGGTAAAATGGATACAAGTGAACTAAAAAACAACAACTAAAATTCAGAAAACTCCTCCTACTTGCCGCTAGCCTCATTTGGGCGTACGAAACCTCTATTTATCTTCGAGGATCCTTAGGGTTCCCCCCGACTAGTTGTATACTCCAAAACCCAAACTAACGACTATCTTCATGTAGTCGCATTCCAAAGCAGAAGTGGAAACTCCCACTTCACTCGCGATCGTTCAAGTGTGCCTCAAAATATTTTTCCGACGCTGAGTTCAAGCGTGCCTCAAAATATCCGTTGTGACTGCTAGCGTTGATATTTCGAAAAGATTCCCATATGTTGAGTGGTCCTACTCCGGGTGCTTGCCAATGATGCTCCTGCATCACTTTCTCTTTCCTTGGATCTAAAACCTTGGGTAAGACTTCTGCTTCAACATATTCCTCGTGGGATGATGATCTAGTAAAAGGCTTTTTGACTCTGATCTTAGCTGCTGGAGAAAGTGAAGGGAAATGCAACTTCCTCCCCCTCTTGGATGTGGTTTTGGTATATGAAGGGACTTCTTCCAATTCAGGTGGAGGAGGAGGTGAAAAATCTCTCTGTGGGGAGTGATGAACCTCCCTCTCTTCTTCTTCCATTTCCTTAGGGGTTTCTTTGTCTTGAGTAGTGAGTTTTCTTTTTCTCTTCCTTCTTGTTTTTGTTGGGGAAACACTACTAGATGGAAAATGGATCTGCATCCTAGATTGAGGGGTAGAGGATATCTATATACATATGGGCAGAGAAAATGAAATATTCCCATGAAATGTTCCCTTTCTTCAACTCTTCCATCACCAACATCTTGATCAACCCAGAGTGGAAGACACTAGCGTCCACAACCTTGGACTTGGCTTGAACTCTATCAGAAATCTTTCCCATACTCTTCAATAGATAAAAAGGGATATTCATTGAATCCTTACCAGTGAAATGTAGCAAGAGTCTTATATGATACTGGTATAGCATGTTAAATCTTCCCTCACATGTAAAATATATCTGGATGATCTTCAACATTTTATCAAAGCCTTCAACTAGGTGGCTCCTAGGCACTCCCTTAGACAAATTGTATTTCTGATAGTCTGGATTGAGGAATTCCTTGGAAAAGGCAGCATTGAGGATCATGGATTTGAACCACCTCTCACCAGTGTTGGGTATCTCAATGGTTGTTGCAATAGAGGCCTCAAATACCTCAAAATCAAGGTTTCCCACCTTGGTCTTAATGTCATCAAAGTGTAATGCAAACTGCCTTTGTACTTCAGGGTGTCCCCTCTGCATGTTTTGACAAAAAGAGAGGAAACCAACCCTTTGGAAAACCTCCTTGACCATAGGCTCAACATCAAATAGGTGCATGTCAAAAGGTTCAGTACTGACCATACTCCCTCCCTTGTGATACTTCTTCCTTTGAGGTGTATCCATGGATATAAAGGGGGGATCAAAGGATGTAATACTATGAGGGGTTAAAGAACCAAACATAGGCAAAGATATATGAGATTTGATAGTGACTAATGGTTACTCTTTCAAGGATTTTCCTCTAACTCACTTTTGAATTAACAATAGACTAGTCTAATGGTTTTTCTTTTAAAAATTAGTGAAAGAAACTCTGAGGAGAGGTATGCAGGGATGCACTATTCAGTTTTATGCCACCATACAATGGTCATCAAAGATTTAAAAGGTAGGGGCTGCTATCCTCCTCACTTCCAGTAGACTTTGAGACAAAAACATAGGATTACACAGTGAATAAGGGAGGCTAATGCATGGATCTTGTGAATACAGAAGATGGCATTGATAAATCAAAGAAAAACAACGATTTATGTAGTGCAGTGTGGACACAAGAGCCAAGTGAATGAATGGGCATTCAATATTCTGAAGTAAAATGGATTGACCTTAGTACAGGAAAAATTTAGTTTGAAAATCGCTATGGAGTCTATGGAAGAAGAGCTACAGATGCAAATGGGTGAGAGAAGATGCAGCCTGCAATGCCAGGAGCTACCAAAAGATAAGGCAGGGGTATATTAACACTTTCCCATGCAGCTGAAAAGGCACACGAAATACCTGGAGGTTATGGTTGATGATGAAAAATCTACAGCAAGCTATGGGACTGTTACATCAACCTAAGCCTTCAATTCATCCCAAACTTTCGATCCTGTAGCGCAAGTTGCAGCTTTGTCTGAACTAGTGATTTCAGCAGTGCCGAGCTTAGGAAGAAAATTTCAAATTGATAAATAGTTAGAAAGCTCATACATGATAAAATATCAATATTCCTTTCAAAGGCAAGGGTGCTGAAAACAATGGAAAACATGACATCAATTGATGATGGAAAATTATGGTAAAGGAGTATAGGACAAAGGTGCACTACGAAAACACCTAGTGAGCTGGCAATGCCTTTTTCAACATTGATTTGACCCCCTTAACAGACATAGGGGCAACGTGGAAAGGATAAAGAGCATGAGTGGATGGAGTGACTTGTCAAGTTTTTAGGATCATGGGATCGATAATGCTTGGTGTCAAGTCAAAAGATGAGTCAAAGACATAAACCAAAAAATGAACCTAGGCTAAAATCATATGTGTGGGCCAAAAAGGTGAGAAAAAACCCAAGTCTTTATTTGTTTAGACTAACCTAAGAAAATCATAAAGAGAAAACTAAAGCAAACCTAAATACTAAAGGATAAAAATTAAAACCTAAGGGACAAAATACCCATGACAACTTCATGTGATAACACCCCCAAATGACGATCTCTCACAAGAGAAAGCCAGCTTGGGAAAGGGAACTTATTCAATATGGATAGAAGTATGGTGCCCCAGAAAGAAGCATGAGACAAATCAAGAAATCTAAGCCATTCTGCAGTTACATGGATTTGATGTGTGATCTCATAGAAAATTAGCCTACTTGCTTTGAAGACAGAAGAAAGCATGGGCAGATGCAAGGACATAAGAATACCAATCCATTATAAAGAATGATGTATGGGAAATAGTTCCCAGACCAAAGAACAAAGATGTGGTATCTTCCAAATGGTTATACAAGATAAAACATGTTGCATATGGAAGTATTGCAAAACATAAATCAAGGTTTGTAGCTCGTGGATTTTCTCAAAAGGAAGGCATTGATTATGAAGAGACGTTTGCTTCTGTAGCCATATACACTTCTATCAGAATGATCATAGCTTTTGCAGCCAAGATGAAGTGGATGTTACACCAGATGGATGTGAAAACAACCTTCTTAAATGGTGTTATTGAAGAAAAAGTGTAGATAGAAAAACCTCAAGGGTTTGAAGTTGAAGATAGAAAGACTGAAGTTTTCAGGTTGAAGAAGGCTCTGTATGGGTTGAAGCAAGCTCCTAGAGCTTGGTATGAAAAAATCGAAAGTTTCCAGATGAGCTTGGGATTTACCAAAAGTAAAGTTGATTCTAACCTTTACTTCAAGGTTATCAATGATGAGCCAGTTATATTGCTGTTGTATGTGGATGATTTATTCTTAACTAGAGAATAAAATCTCATCACTGATTGTAAGAAGAAGCTCACTGCATAATTTGAGATGAAATACCTAGGCCTAATGCACTTTTTCCTAGGTCTTGAAGTTTGGCAGAGCCCAAAGAATATCTTCTTTAACCAAGGGAAGTATGCAGTTGAAATAATGAAGAGGTTTGATATGTTGGAATGTAAATCCATGAACACACACATGGAAACAAAGTTGAAGCTCCTGGTTGATGCTTCGTCATAATTGGTTGATGCTAAACTGTACAGACAGATCATTGGATCGTTGATGTCTAACAAATACCAAACCATATATATGTTTTTCTGTGAACACCTTGAGTCAGTGCCTGGTAGAGCCCAAACGTGTTCAACTTGTTGCTGCAAAAAATGTGATGAGATACCTTAAGGGTACGTTGGACTTTGGTCTCTGTTATAATGGAGATCATGACTTCAGGTTGGTTGGTTATACCAATTCAGATTGGGATGGAATTGTCTCTGATAGAAAGAGCACTTCAGGATGTTGTTTTAGTCTAGGGTTAGCCATGAATTCATGGCCAATCATGAAGCAATCTAGTATTGCTCTCATCACGACATAAGCGGAATACATTACAACATGTTCCGCCAGTTGTGAATCCATATGGATTCAGAAGTTGTTGACATTTCTATTTGATCTGGAGATGGAAGCCACCATGATTCTATGTGATAACCAGAGTTTCATAAATATGACAGAGAACCTAGTGTTTCACGATAAGTGAAAGCACATAGAAATCCGATATCACTAAATTTGTGATATGGTGTAGAGGGGAGCTATAAAGCTCCAATATGTTGGCACAGATGAGCAGGTTGCAGATGTGTTGACCAAGCCTATGTCTCGTGTAAAGTTTGAATAATTTTGAGACAAGCTTGGTATAGTCTGAAAGGACTTCCCTCGAAAGGGGGAGTGATGATGATGATATTATGGTATCCTGACCAACAAAAGGTAGCTCAGTTAGGATTTTATATCCTAGGGGACTAATCATCCCTGACTAGATATCGGAGGTCTGGTAAGGATGGCATGTCAGAGTACATGTGCATGTATATGCTAGTTGTGGTCAGTAGTTGTAGCTCCATTAGGATTTTATATCCCAGGGAATCTTTTGATTCTTGGGTAGATCCCAAAGGTCCAGTAAGGATGGTCTCATAGATGATTTTAGGGGATAAATTTTGCAAATGGGATAATTTTCCATGGGTTTTCTGAAAAAAATATTTTCCAATTTTCATTTTTTCTAAAAACAATTCGTCCAAATTCCATAGAATAAAATTATTTTACCTTAAAAATCACCAAAATTTTACAAAAACTATATAAAATCCTTAGAAATTTGAATATTTTTACAAAACTGTAGCCAAACATTTTACATTTTCCATATTAAATACTAGCAAGATTAGCCCAGGTTTCTACATTTTAATATAAATTTCCATCCTTAAAATCATTCCTGGACGGTCTGTCAGAGTACCGTGTGGTAGCTCCGTTAGGATTTTATATCCTAGGGAATATTATGATTCCTGGGAAGATCCCTAGGATTTGTTAGAGTACCACAAAATGTTGTTGCACCTGCCTCATTCAATTTCTATATGATGATGATGTTGTTTCTCTAGCCTCGTGTTGTTGATGATTTTGTTGTTCCAACCTCGTGTTGTTGATGATGTTGTTGCTCCAACATCGTGTTGTTGTTGATGTTGTTGTTGTATCAGCCTCGTGCTGTTGATGATGTTGTTGTTGTATCAGGCTCGTGTTGTTGATGATGATGTATGAGCCTAGTGTTGTTGATGTTGTTGTTATAGTTTTATACTAATTGATGTTGATGTTTCAGATTCCAGCTCCATCATGCTGTAAACGATGATGATGATGCTATTCCAGCTCCATGTTGTGAATGATGATGATTTTGATGATGAGAAAAAATTCTGATGATTTATAGATATGCTAGTCGATGTTCTAGATGCAGATGATGTTGTTTCCCTCTCTCTCTCTCCTGATGATGTTGTAGAACACCCTTCTTGTTAAGGGGGAGTGTTGAAATATTGTAACTGCAAAGCATATTCTAATTATAATTGAGTTATTATCTTATAGATCAATCCCCTTTTTTGGATTTATCATGTCAGGACTTATGTATGAGCAAATCTCTTATTGTGGATTGGTAAACCCATGTTTATATGATGCTAATTGAGAAGTTGGCCCCTAGGGATAACTAAAGTGGTTTTAACCACTAGTTGAAGAAGTCAGCCCTGCCTAATGAAGAGAAACAACCCTAGTGCTCCTCAGCTAGTATACATAAGAGAGGATGACACCTCATTAGCTCACTCACTCATTCACTCAACAAGTGCACATCTTTTGGAGGTAGCTATAGTTGCAAGAAGAAGGAGAAAGAGGCGCATTGATCAATCTTGGATATTCTCTAGTGTTTGGTTTTTTATCTTGGCATTGTATTGGCAATCTATATTAAGGAAGTTTTTGCTAGGTTTTCTCCTCTATGAGGGTTACCCAGGATAAAATGATGTGTACCTTGTGATTTTGTTTCTCTCAGTGATCCTGCTTATGCTATTAATGTTTAGTAAATTGAAAATAACTTAATTGCAACTTTAAATTTAACAACACGAAGGTTGGACATCAATCTATCATGAAATGAAGATTTAGTGATGCAGGAGCATCTACACGTCATCAAGCGAGCCAGCGCACATGGAGAAAGAACATACAGCTGGACAGTGCCAGCGCGCACATTTTTGAAATGCTTTGGAGATTGTTGCGCCGTCGTTTGGATGAGGCATTCAAAGCCAAGTGCGGTTGTATTGTATTAGTAGATAGGAAGGCATTTATGTGAATTAATGTTGTTAGATAGGAATTAACTGTAGATTAGACAGTTTTAGCTTTAGAGAGGGAAAACGGAGTATAGACACCCTCCCGTGTATCATTGTAACATTATTCAGATTCTCATTCATTCATACAGGAGCAAGAGAGAGAGCAGAGCCAAGGGAGAGCCTGTGAAGAAACTCCATGTACAGTTGTTGAATTAATAGGAAGAGCCTGATTCAATTACCATGGATGTATTTGATACTTTTGTGTTGCTGATGTTATGCTTTTGTTTACT
>JZKD02S1338122.1:671392-689630 GCA_000966675.3 Picea glauca | reverse complement strand
ATATTTTTAAATTAAAATAGTTTCTCAATTTTTTTTTTTAAGATTTCATTCATTTTGTTTCAAATTAATTTGGAGTAAAAATACTTTTAAATATTTTATAAATATAAGGTTGAAATAACTCTAACTATCTATCTGTAGAGAGAGTGTGTTATGATATAGAGAGAGTGTGTTATGAGATAGATGGTGATAGCTTATGGGATGTTGTAATTCTTAATAAGGATGGATTCTTCATATAAATATAGTTATCTTTCATCATATATTTTATAAATGTAAAAGTCATGTATTGTAAACAATATTTTACATTTTAATTGATGGTAAATAGTTGCATTATAAGGAAATAAAATTTTAGTGGAGGTTTTTTTATTAAAGTTATTTTTAAAGTTCATCATTTGTGGAGATTTTTAATGGAGGATTTTGTAGAGGTGGGGAGAAAGGATTTTACATAAATTGGGCCACGATAATATAGAAGAGAACCAGTGTTCAATGGCCACATGAACATCAAAGAGATAATAAGTCAAAAGGACATTGATGCTTCACTTTGGTCCAAGTGCATTGATGTCCTAGATTGGTCTATGTGAATTGGTTCTCCTAAACCAATGTGCACCAAAGAGATAACAATCCAAAAAATACATGGTGCTCCATTTTGGTCCAAGCATATCGATGCTCCTCATTGGTATAAACACACCATTGCTCTTAGACCTATATGTACCAAATAGACAACCACCCAAGAAAACATCGATGCTACTTTGGTCCAAATGCTCTAATGCTTTGAATGGGTCTAAATGCATTGGTTCTCCTAGACTAAGTGCATCAAAGGAGTCATAAACCAAAAATGCATGTTGGTGCTCCAGATTGGTCTAGGTACACTTTTGTTCCTAGATCAATGTGCATGAAAGGGAAAACAATCCAAAAAATATTTGGTGCTCCATTTAAGTCAAAACGCACTAGTGCTCCTAGACCTATGTGCACCAAAGAGACAACAACCCAATAAAACATCAATGATCCACTTTGGTCCAACAATACCAATTCTCATGTTTGGTTTGGGTGCATTGGTGGTAATAAACCAATGTGCATCAAAGGACAACAACCTGAAAAAATAATAGTACTCCACTTTGTTTTAGGTGCATTAGTGCTCCAAATTACTCTAGGTATATCAATGCTCATATATTGATGTGCACTTAAGGGACCACGAGACCAAAAAAAAATACTACTTCACTTTGGTATATGTCCACTGATGCTCCATATTGCTTGAGGTGCACTAGTGACCCTATAATGTTGTGCACTAAAGTGACAAAAAACCCCAAAAAACATTGAAATACTCCATTTTGGTCAATATGTACTAGTTCTCTTAATACAACAATAACATTGTTTTGATAAGGGGAAATGTCCCACCTTCAACATCATGGGTTATCCCCAATGAAAGGTCCTACTTAGACCTTGCACTGTTTGGAATAGAGAACCCACACATATTCTGGCCTAAAAACCATTACTATTTTTGTGTTTTAAAGGGATAAATTCTAAGTCCTAAAAGTAGTCCTAGAAATAACAATAGAATGTTGTCCTAAAATAAAACCTAGCTATGATCTAGGTAGATATTGGTGGCCACCCACCTATTCCACTTGGACCCCCACCATTATTTCTTTCAGTTTTTCAGTTTCCTTAATTGTAGCAAAATTTACTATTTTTGGCAGTTTTTTCAGGTTCTGAACTTCCAGAGCCATTTTGAGGCCCTAAACAACGTGTTTTTGGCATCAAACCTCCGGTGAATATGAGTCCATTTCGGACTTAATATTCGTTGTTAGCAGTTGTAATCCTCATATAGATATTTCTAACGATGTATCATGTGCGTCAAACAGAGATAGTATGCCAAAGTTTCAACCCTCAGAAGTTGATGTACTGACTTACCCAAATGGGGCCCACATGACTGTTGGCGCTTCATATCCTAGGGTTAGGGTTTCTGAAATTCTTGTTTATTGTAAAAATGCCTTTAGAGCCTCATTGTAATCATCTTCTTGTGAATGCGAGTAGTCATCACATCTCTTCTTAGAGATAAGATGCCACCATTCTAGCGAGTCTTCCACTCTGTATTTTTACAATCTCTGTAAATTTCTTTCATTAATAGAAGTCGTGTATTATTGTATCTCTATGTTTATGGTTGCATATCTAATGCATGTATGTTATATTATTGGATATCTGCGATATCTCTGCGCAATTCTTTATTATATCTCCGCTCCCATTTCGTGCCGAAAATAATCTGGATCAAGATAGGATTTCGAAACAATAAATGAACATGAAATAAACAACCATTCCAACCATTAGAACAAAAAATAGTTTACTTTGGAATAATGGTCAAAATATTGAAATCACTAGTCATCAAATCAAGTTAACTCCATATTAATAACCAATAACATTTCATATTCACGACCAGTAATAGATTGAATCACAACAAATACAAATCATTATCATTTGCATGAGAATAGTCTCACAACAACAAAAAATTATTATCGCTTGCATGAGAATAGTCTCACAACAACAAAAAATAATTATCGTTTGCATGAGAATAGTCTACAAAAAAATTAAAATTCTTACAGTCATTCCAATAAAAGACAAGCAAGGAATAATCCCACACCACGTGTACACTAGAATGTGTCTCCAAAAATTGGCCAGTAATGACGTCTCCTCATTAATATTTCATAGAATTTTAATACCCCAAGGACGAGCCCCAATTATATCTATGTATTGTAAACATGTTTTGTAGGCTGGTGAACCGAGCAATTGTAAGCTAGTAAGCTTATGTGCAAGTAGGCCGAAGAGCCTAGGTGTTAAAGGCCAAGAGCCTATTTTGTACATGTAATTATGCACTTTGTTAATATAAAAACATCGATGTGTGTAGACCGACCACGAAGAAAGAGTGATGGGGGACTAAGCTTCCAGAAGGTTGGGTAAGGGAGGGGGCTAAGTGTTTGGGCCTAGGGGCTAAGCTAGGGTGGATTACCTCTAAAGGGGATAATAATTTATTATTATTTCCTAAAAGGCTAAGGTGGTCAATTGACCAAGTGTTTTCCTAAGTTCCTGGAAAGGGAACGTATACAAAATGGAGTGCATGTAGCTCTAGGAAGACAGGTGTCGACCTGGGCACATGCAGTTAAAGTTGAAGAAGTTAGTCATGTTGGGGGTTCTCTCCTCATTATTTGATCCTCCGCCTGAGTTTGCGGGGAGGTGGGGCGTCTGAACCCGAGACCTCCATCATCGACCTCTATGTTTTGTTCTCTGGTCACGCATTCTGAAACCTAGTGAGAACTCGTGGATTGGTTCACATCTTCTATGAAGCTCGAGTATCCTATGTATTATCTGTTCCATGTGTGTCATGAATGGGCTGTTGTGGCCACGCAGTTCCTGGATTGAGTGTGGCTTGTTGTCATCTTCTATTCCTTGTTGAGCCTTATTGTTGTCCTTCTTGTGGGGGAACGGAGTTGAAGAAGCAGGTTGTCAAGCCTGTGTGCAACACTCTCTCCAGGTGAGGGAAGTGGTTGTGGTTGAAGAGGCAGGTTGTCAGGCCTGTGAGCAACTCTCCCAGGCGAGAGAGTTTCCTGGGAAGTGGTTTTCTCCCAGAGAGAGTCCAGCACCAGCTACGAAGCTCTAAGAATTCCTGATCTGGCATGTTTCTGAGACCCTCAGAAGGAGGTGAAGTAGTCGATGGACTGTGTGATAGTGAAGGTGTATACTCCCGGGTGGAACAGGCATGTGGGGAATGAGATTCTGTGAGTAGTGGGTGTAAGAAGTCTCATGGAGAGAATCCTTCCAGTTGCACTATGTAGTTTCCTGTAACTTCAACCTAGTCTAGGATTCCCTTTCCCTGGGTGGAGCTTAGTCCCAGCTCAGGGGTGACCCACTGCTGAACATAATGAGCAGTGTGGTCTATGGCTGGGAGGTTCGTGGAAGGTCTGCACGTAGTTGGTGGTTTTACTCCAATTGAAAAGATAATTATCAGTCTGTGCTTAATTTATATGTTATGCATATCTGTGATGCTTGAATGTTATCATGTATTCCATTGCGTATATGAACTACTATTAATTACATTGATTCTGTATGGTAGCAATAATTCCGTGATTATTGTGATTAAGTGTTTTAATTCGATTAAAATGAATATATTATATAAGTGTATATTCTGCAGTGGTAGCATTACCCAATCTCTATGTTGGTCGGGGATGCTACAATTTGGTATCAGAACTAAGTGAAGTGTCTGATTAGTGGCATTGCCCGACCTATTGGTGGTTGGGGATGTTACAAATTGGTATTAGAGCTTTAAAGGCTAAGTTAAGGTTGTGTTGGTAGCATTGCCGGGCCTGGTGGAGGGCTGGGGATGTTACAAATTGGTATCAGAGCTAAGTGTAGTGTCTGAGTAATGGCATCACCCGACCTGTTGGTGGCTAGGAATGCTACAAATTGGTATTAGAGCATGGTTTCAACACTGAGCCTGGATGGGCCATGTTAATGGTAGTTGAAGCAAAATTTTTGGAAAAGAATTGTTGTCGGAATGGACAAAATTCAAGTTTAGAGCCAAGGTTTCAAACAGTGATCCTGAATGGGCTAGATAAGTGGTCATTGGACCCAAGGTTTCAAGAGGAAATTGTGTCTGGAGGACCATTTCAAACCTTAGAACCTTCCTGAGTGCCAAGAAGTTACCTTGGCCGTGTTACAAAGCTCAGGAGGAGTAGCGGTATCGTAAAACCACGATAGAAGTGGTATTGGGTTGTAGAGTAATGTGGAACTTAGGATCTGTTCGGGAGAAGGAGAATCCTTCACGACCGTCAGATTTGGTAATGTTGCGAGGCAGTTAGCATCTGTTCTATGCCATAGGATCTGTTCGGAAGGAAGGGAAATCCCTTACGACCGTTAGATCTGGGGAAGGTGCAGAGGAGTTAAACCAAAATCCCTTCGGACTTCGCGACTTCAGTGAAGTCTGATGCCAGAAACAAGAGAAGGGTTGAAGCCCGAATCTTTGAAGTGGATCTACACCATAGATCTAGAGAGGAGAGCTCGACCGTTGGATCAAGCCAATGTTAAAAGGTCAAACACAATAGTGAAGGGCGAAAGCTCCCGAAGATCCGAAGTAGTGAGTCATGATGATGTCACTTGGATGGACGTCGACACATGGGATGTGTGCCACGTATCAGTGGGTTTTGAACCCATGGAAGGTTGAAATGCCATATGGAACGTAACGTGTGACACCCATCTGATTGGGCCACAAGTCAGTCGCTAGTATTCCACCACATGGCACTTCGTATGAGCATGGTTAGTGGGACCCAAGGTTAATTAACAAAGTTAAAGGTCAAAGGACCCACAGTGGTGTTGATCACGATACATCAAGATCAACAACCAGGAGGCATTGTGGGGATCCAAGATGCACAGGAGTTAATTCTCCAAGCAGGTCCCACAATCCAAACCCCGGTTTCCTCGAGGGGTTATGTGTCAACGTCAGAAGAATTGCGGGACGAAAGGAGGGTTACTCCAAACTACTATCGCATGCCCCCGCAATTGGAAAATGTAAGTAATGTGACGTAATGACGTCACCAAAGGTGATTGGGAATTTTTGAAAATTAATGGTTTGGGATGCGCGGATGTGAAATACTCCGAAGTCCCGAAGCTTCGAAGTTCTAGAACTCAGATGCCTAAAGTTCCATAATGAGTGTTAGCCATCAGATGTTAGGTAGATGTGGGCTGATGATCTTCCCTACTTCGCGAGTTCGGTAATCCGAAACTCTGAGAGATTGTTGTGTGGTGCTTTGAAAACTTCCGAAGCCGAAGGCCCAAGTAAGAACCTAGTGATCTAGCGCTTGGTCATGGCCGTGATCACATGGATTGGGGACTGTGAGAAAGGGGATAGTGCCCGAAAGTGATTACAGAGTAGAGAAGAGCTTAGAAAGAAAAATAAATCTGAACATTTTCTTAAATCAGATTGGTTTGAATGCGTAAACTAGTGAAGTATTGAATAAGTTTCAATTGTTTCTCTTCTTTGAGTTTTCAAGTGCAAGCAATGCACATTGTTTGCAAGGAGTGCATTGACAGAGGTAAGTTAACCTCAGAGAAGCTCAGGAGAGATATCGTTGAACCTTCATCAACGGAAGTGAAAAGAGTGCACAAGAAGAACTCTATGTTGAGTTCAGAGAGAGATAGAGTCACTAAGAACTTTGTAGGTCTCTGTCAGGCAGGCATCGAGCGAGTGCAAGTGTGCAGAGAGAGAACTCTTTGTTGAGTTCAGGGAGAAGAGTATCAGAGGAAGATACTCACATAGTTGTTGAACACTCTATAGATAACACTCAACAAGGTGTGCTTTGAGAAGAAGGTTGCCAGAAGGGCATACATTTTTCCTTTGAAATGAAACAGAAGGGCTGAAACCCTTAGGTTACTGAGTGAATTGAAAAGCTCAGAAGAGATAACGCAAGGCGTGCATGGGAGATAGACTCATTCTAAGTCCTAAAGATCAGAAGAGATAACGCTTACGAGAGGGAAGACGAGATCCAAGAGGCAGACTCGCAAGAGAAAGGTCAAAGGTCGAAGCCTTTGAACACTGAAAAAATCTTCCAAGGCGGAAGAAGTCAAAATCTCAAGAGGAAGAGCGACAATAGTCGTCAGATCAGTTGTGGGGAGGAGCCTGGATCATTAGATCAACGTCCAGCAGAAAAAAGGAAGTGCAAAGGAGAGGAACAGATCCCATTTGTTAGGTCTGAGCATGAAGGACCAGCAACCGTTGGATCCGGAGGTAAGCGCACGATAATTAACTCTTGTGTGCGCAGGAGAAGTGGACTTGTCAAAGTCCCAAAGTGCCGAAGTGATTTGGGACATTCCATCATCAAGGAGGACAAGTGGCATAATATTGACAACTTCAAAAGTTTGTGGACAAGGAGGAGGAGAAACAACCGAAGTAAATCTTGGTCGTTGATCTAAAAGTGGATGCGTGGCACCAGATCTAGAACTCTGGGTATGAAGCACTCTGGAGGAAAGGAGAGGATGAAAGCACCGAAGCCCCAAAGGATATCTCGATCATTGATCGAGGAGGAGGTTGAAGGACCATTGATCTAGTCTTGGTCGGAAAGAGCCAAAGTCCCGAAGAGAATCAGGGTCATTGATTTGGAGAGGATGCATAGTATAAGATCTCCCACTCTAAGGAAATTCACTCTAGAGATTTGTGTGGGTGGAGATGTAAGAACTCTCGAAGGCCGGAGAGCCGGAGTTCATAAAAACCATCCAATTAATGAGGAAATGTGTCATTAGATCTTCCACTCCAGAAGATTTTCATACGGGGAAAAACATATACTTGAGAGTTGAAACTCTCGAGGGCCGAAGAGCCAGAATCAATCGTATCCGTTGATTTGGAAGGGAGCTACGTGTTGAAAGATCGTGTATATACGAGATCGTGTGTGGAAGGAGGAAAGAAGGTAGAAAAGGGGAGATATATAACATTCATTGATCACAGATTATTTCCAAGGGATTGGAGATCGACGAACGATCTGGGTTGCGGGGCCAGACCTTGCTCGGATGTCAAAAATCTGAGAGCGGGCCATAATTTATACCACAGTTTTAACAAAGTGATGCGTGGTAGCTGGAGGTGAATTGTGGGGAAAAAAGCGGGTTGGCCTAAGACCACTCTTGCCCACACCCGCAATCACAGTTTTCCATGAGGTCATAGCCCAGGGTCATATGAAGGAAAGGGCTAATGAAAAGGGGCTAGCGCTTGAAACTTAGATTTTTGGAAGCACGCAGGAATAAGACTGCAGGTCTGCCAGGACCTGCACCTAAAGGAGAAAAGGGGGCCTGTATATAATTGTTTTGGGTTCAATCACGAGCCCAAAGAGTCAATTCGATTCAGAAGATTGAAAGATCCTTTGACCGGGAGGTCAGTAGACCCCGCTGAGGTAGGGGCACTGGGTCGAAAGTGCTCAGGGAATAAATAGTCATGTACATTGACTACAATGAGAGCACAAGAAGATTCAAGAATCTGGGAAGAATTGAAGACTACTGGGTTCAGAAAGGAAAATTTGCACATGGGAAAGAAGTTGTTGCAATTTCAGTGGCAACAAGTATGTTATGGCTTGTTGGGTCAGCCAGAGGAAAGAATGCTTGCAATTTTTGTTGGCGATGTTGTTGCATAAGGAGTGAAGCAACAAAGAGCTGAAGTGTTGGTTATAAGTTTGATAAAAGAAGCATGAAAACTTCTACTGTCATCAAACTTTCAGGTAGTATAAAATTTATTAATGGAAGTCATGCAGGTATGAGTTTTTATTTCTCTTTTTTCATAATGGATGAAAGGAAATTTAGGTAAGAATTTTCTCAGCTAGAGTTATTATATAAAATCACCTGATTATATTATTGAATGTATTCCACTGGATGTGGTAAAGGCTGGAGGCTTGTATTAATTCAAATCTTTTTATCATCTGAATGCACACACTGACATAGGAGAATGTCTTGTTAATTTGGTTGTGGGGTAATAACCAAAGATTTAAAAGATAATAACTTGTTATAGGAATGAATGCCAGTAAGCTAGTCATGTATGAGACCAGGACCTGGTTGGATATGGCAAGGTATGGATATGGAAAGGTTATGAGCCACATAGGTACTAAAAGATTCCTACCTTTAAATAAAACTTGGACTGCAACCTTTTTGCTAACACTAATGAACACCACAAAATTATATTCTTGGTGTAGTGTTCAGGTCAAAAAGGAAGGCATCCAATTAATTGGGAGGACAATAGGAAGTGTGTGGAGAATGTGTCAACACATTGGCCAAAATTCCAACTCATGGATGGTGAGATACATGACTGAGATAAAGAGCATTATGTTATTCAATGCAAGGTGCACTGAATAAGTATGCATTGAGAATTGCACTCATGCATAGTAAGTGATAGAATTGTATACTAAATGAAATGGTTGAATATGTTTTGTAAGTACGCGCATATATATTATTGCATGGAAATAATTGTTACTAACAACTGAAATGTTGTTAACTTATGAAGTTGAGGACATTTCAGGGAGGTGTTAGACATTGCAACAAGAAAGTTTCAAGTCAAGTAGTCACATGAGCATTGACTACAGGAAATTTTATTGTTCAGAAAAAAAGTAATGAACTTACAGACATTACTATGAACATGCATACGCATATAATGATGAGTCATTCTATTTTATTAAATTGTCTGGTAATTATGATTGAATTGCTAGATGCAGGCAATTCTAGATTCACTACATATAGTTCTGTACATATTGCAATTGAATTATGATGTACAAGAATTACTGACAATTGTTGGCAGTATGCAAGATGAAGCCTTGCAGGAAAATTGTATGCAGTTTGGTGCTTGTGGAAAACCACAAGGAAGGTTGCAATCTTAATATGGAAATAACCAAGAAGAATTATGAAATGGAATTTCATGATTTTGGGGAAAAAGTTGAATTCCTTTTTGAACTAAGCTGGAGTTCCTAAATGAATTCTTTTATGTTTTCTCATGATAACTGCATGTGGGTGATGCAGATGAGATGATGTTGATTAAAGTTAGAATGTTGACTACAAAGAGTAGCTCGGGGAAGATGTTGATTGGAAATCTCCGAGGGCAGTTGAAACTCTAGGAGCCATGGTGCTCTGAGACTTCCTGAGCCGGCCTGTTGCTGAAGCCCAAGGAAAGGGAGGTGTACCAGCCAATGGACTATGTGACAATGAAGGTGTACACTCCTGGGGTGGGACATGCATGTGGGGAAGGAGAGACTGTTGGTTGGAGTGTTGCTGAGGTTTGGTACCTTGGCCTAGATCATGTTGATATGGAAATATTCTCAATCAAAAGATAAGTATCAATTATCTATTCATTGTATTCTATGTATCTCATAATTCGTATACAGGTTATAATGTTATTAGAATTTTTTGTATATATATCGCATGTATGTTCTAATGTTGCTTCCAAATGAATAGGTGTACGAGAAGAGTGTTTACATCTATGGAGTCATAGCATTGCTGAGAGTTTATGAATGGATGAAACATCGTGGATCTACAACCATTCGGTGCTTTCAATGAGGTTTAATTGAAGCATGTAACAAGGAACAATAAGTTGAATTCTTTCTTGAAGCAACTCTATGGAATAGAGAAATTGAGTTTCAACTACAACATGGATGCCAAAATTGGTGCTTGAAAGTAAAGCTGGATAATGGGCTTCCAATAGCTAAAGCTTGGAGCTTTTGAAGAATTTTTGAATTATATATATGTAAGTAAGTTGCACTGAGGACAGTGCAGAAATAAGGGGAGGGGATTGTAATACCCCAAGGATGAGCCCCAGTTATATCTATGTATTGTAAACATGTTTTGTGTCTGGTGAGCCAAGCAATTGTAAGCTGGTAAGCTTATGTGCAAGTAGGCCGGAGAGCCTAGGTGTTAAAGGCTATGAGCCTATTTTGTACATGTAATTATGGACTTTTTTAAAGGCCAGGAGCCTTTTTTGTACATGTAATTATGCACTATTTTGTACATGTAATGATGCACTTTTTAAGAAAATAAGATCCCAGTGCGTTTAGTAACTTAATACACACTGGGGCATCAACCATATTTATACACATTGGTTCCATTGCAAGATATCCCCAAGGGAGTGACCATTTCCACACTTTTAGGCCCTTAATATTACACCTTCAAGGTCAAAGGTATTGTGTAGGGGCAGAGGGTTACAACATTGGTTGATGGTGGATCCACCCACAATTTCATTGATGTTTCACTTGTCACCAGGAGACAAATCCCTATGGAGGATTTCGAGGGATTCAATGTGGTAGTATTAGATGGGTACAACATGACATGTACTTAGAGGATTAAGGGATTGGAAGTAACATTGAGAAACTATACATTGACCAATTAATTTTATGTTGTGGACTTAGAAGATACTCATGTGGTGCTAGAATTTCAGTGGTTGTACTCATTGGGATATATCTGCATCAATTATCGAGACATGAGGATGGAGTCCCAGAACAAGGGTTTACAACGAGTCATCCTAAGAGGTATCTCGACAGGTTCCCCCAGGATTGTGTTTAACCAATGCATGAAGGCCCTTTTTAGACACAGGGACATGGATTGTGGTGCAAATTACTTGATCACCATGGATAATTCATCATGATATCACTAGCATTACCCTGTGGATATCATGCTTTGCTTGAAAATCATGAAAGGGTGTTTAAACCCTTGCTAGCAGGGAGACCACCTGATAGAGGATTTGAGCATGTCATTGAACTAGAATATGGATCGAAGCCCATGATCAACAACCCCTATAGACATCCAAAGCGGTTCAAGGATGAAATAGAGAAGGTCATAAAGACATTGATAGAGATGGGACATATCATAACTAGCTCCAGTCCTTTCACTTCATTAGTTGTACTGGTGAAGCAGAAAGATGACACTATGAGGATGTGCATAGACTATAGGGCACTAAACAAGAAGACCATAAAAAACTGATATCCAATCCCCATGATTGATGAGATGATCGATGGGATGCATGGGGAAGTATGTTTCTCAAAGGTTGATTTGTGATCAATATACCACCAGATTCGGGTTAGAGAGGAGGATATCCAAAAAACAACATCCAGGTGTCACTATGGGCAATATGAGTTTCTAGTCATGCCCTTTGGGTTGATTAATGCACCAACTACCTTTCAGTTGTGCATGAACCACATATTCAACAAATAGTTGAGGAAATTATTATAGGTTTTCTTCGATGATCTTTTGATCTACAAAAGGACGTGGGAGGAACATCTGAAGCATGTGGATGCAATTCTCACCATTATGGAGGAGTTGTCATTTTTTCCAAGGAGGAAAAGTGAAAGTTCGGGTTGACATAGATCCTCTATCTGGGGTATGTGACTGGTGTTGAGGGAGTAAAGGTGCATCAGGGGAATATCCATAACATATTCCATATATCTTGCCTCAAGAAGGCATTGGGATAGTAGGCCACTGCTTCAACATATCTTCCTCCACTAGATGAGGAAGGGAATTTGGTTCTAACTCTCGAGAGGATTGTTGATGTCAGGGAATGAAAGCTTAGGATTAGGGTAATTTAAGAGTACTTGGTTGTATGGATAGGATTTCCCGCAAAATATGTTACCTGATAAGGAGAGAATATATTACAACACCTTGATTTGAAGTTGCTTGAGGACAACCAATATTGGGAAGGGAGGACTATAATGTCCCCTTCCAATTGATAGAGGATGAATCAATATCCTATACGAATCTCGTAGGCTATAGTCAAAAAGGAAAAATGGAGTCAAGGAGTTTTATTTGGTGTCACTGGGTTAAAAGAATGACAAAACCTAAAAGTGACATTAACGTGACATTAAATAAAATAAATAATTATATTTAATTGGAATTGGAGGGAAAATAAAGTAAGGGTTTGATTTAGTAAAATAAGGGGAAAGATATAGAAGGACCAAAGGAAGGATAAATAGCGGGGTAAACCTTCTCTTTGGCATTATGATTTGATCTCTTGTTGATGTGTTATTTGAGCCAATTTTTCGTTAGGGGTTGGAAAACCCCTTCCATTTCAGTTTATTTTTGGTGGTGCAACATCCACCCTAGCAAAACAAGAGGAGGATTCATCCAGAGTCCTCATTTGAATTCATTGTAGTGTTTGTTTCATATTGGAGAGATTTTGGAGGCACATCGACTTGTGTCGGGGGTTTGCGATATTTTTCTAGAGGAAGTTGATCGTCAGATTTGCAAGTGCCAGGAGGTTTTCACGCAGTTGGGAAAGGAGACACCCCTGCGAGTTGAGCATGGGTGGTCCCGTGAGGCCCTTCTAGACATTCAAGAATTGTCCCGCGAGGACCTCTATGGATAAGGGGTTGCATTAATTCGATGGATTAGGATTTCAAGGGTTATAGGAGGGATTGAAGGGTCTCTTACAGAGAAGTCATCACTGAAGTAGAGCAGGGTCGGGCTTGAAGAGCCTTGTACTTCATCGATTTTCATCATTCCATGTTTCCTTATGGTTTATGTAGTGGATTTTACAGTTGCTTGGCATCCATTAGATTTATGTTCTTAGGAGCATTCTGCACCTATTATTACAACCATTATATATCATTGTATTGCTGAGATTTTGGGAGTTTCTATCCATAATAAGATTCCATGGTTATCTTCTTTATTTCCTATGTAATGGATGCATGCAATATGTTTGGTGTTATTCCTATTTGAGAAAATTGTTTGTAAAAAGTTGACATCACCATTAATGCAAGTGTTTGGAACATTTACATAAGAAGAAACAACAATTTTTAAATAGAAAAACAAAATATTCCCACCTAGTTGGGTTGGGGATATTATAGGTGCACACTTGGAAAGAATGCCAATGCTGCTTTTTCATGTAGTGAGCATATTTCTAAGGATATTGTATACCTAGTGCATTCATATGTTTATGGATTGATGTCAAGAGCATCAATTACATGAAGCATGTACTATGTTTCCTTCATTGACGACATCTCTCGTAAAACATGTATCTACATCCTAAAGACCAAGGATGAAGTCTTTACTAGGTTTTAGGAGTTCAAATATATTTGAAAACTAGACAAGGAAGAAGTTCAAAGTCTTCATATTTGATAATGGGGGTGAGTATACCTTCAAGGGTTTTGAGGGTTTCTACAAGGAGGCAAGAATCAAGAGGGATTTTATTATTCCATAAAACCCACAATAGAATGGGGTTGTAGAGAAAAATAATTGATCCATCATAGGGGATACTAAGGTGATGATTCATGACCAAGAATTGTAGATTTTTATTTGTAGAGAGGAATACAACACAACGGTCTACATCTAGAACTGGTGTCCTCATAGGATATTGGAGACAAAGACAACTGAGGAGGCATTCACTAGTGTAAATCCAAAGGTGAATATTTTCTAGATATTTGGCTTTCTAGATTATATTCATGTATTGGTATAAAAGAGGACCAATTTTGATCCCTCCAACATGAAGGTTTTATTTGTAGGTTACATTGAGACTTCAATTCCCTATAGGGTCTATATTACAGAAAAGAGGAAGAAAATAATGAGAAGGGATGTAAAGTTTGAGGAATAATTTGCATCTAGGAAGTCTCATTATCCTATTCCAAAGATAGAGGATGAGGATCAGGAAGTTTCAAGGGATAAGCTAGGGTCACTAGTGACTTATAGAGTAGTACATTAGCCTTCAGGTGAAGATGAGGAGACAATATCCCCTTCCACTTTTTTTGGGAGGCCTCTATGGTTCACTCATACATTAAGGGATGCTTAGGATTATGTTAAGGCTCCTAAGATCACATTTAGAGAGACCAAACCTCTGAAAATGTTTCCAAACTACATGAAAATGATGAGAAACATCATACATTCTGATCCTTCTATATTTTAGGAGGCAAAATACCAACAAGTATGGAGGGATTCTATCATGGAGGAGTTCATCTCCATCACGAAGAATGATGTTTGGGACATAGTGTTAAGATCGAAGGGGAAGTAGTAGTGAGTTCCAAGTGGCTATACAAGATCAAGCATGCAACAAATGGAAACATTGAGAAGTTCAAAGTGAGGTTCATGGTGAGAGGGTTCTCCGAGAAAGAGGGAGTGGACTGTGAGGAGACATTTTCTCCAGTCTCCAAGTACACTTAGATTATATTAGTTATGTTCTTAGTTTAATTTATGGGATGGAGAATACACTATATGGATGTGAAGAAAACTTTCCCTAATGGGATCATTAAGGAAGAAGTGTACATAGAACAACCTTAGGGATTTGAGATAAATTGGAAGGAGTCCCATGTTTGTAAGCTTAAGACATCCTTGTATGGACTCAAATAGGCATCGAGAGCATGACATTCTAGGATAGATGGAATCTACAAAGTATGGGATTCACCAAAAGAGAAAAAAATCCTAACTTATATTATATATATTTTTGGGATTGATCTACTCATTTTGGTGATGTACCTAGATGACTTGTTTCTTACACGTGAAAAGAAGTTCATTTCAAGGTAAAAAGAAGACACAAAAATTGAGTTTGAGATGAAGGGAATTGGCATGATAGATTACTTCATAGGTTTGGAGGTTTGGAAGAGACTAGAGGATATTTTCCTTGGGTAGGGTAAGTATGCAGTTGACATCCTGGAGAGGTTTTAGATGGAGGGATGCAAGCCTATGGCCACACCTATGATCACTAATATGAAGAACATGAAAAATTCATATCCAAATTTGGTGGATCCCACATTGTATAGGAATTTGTTAGGTATCTTGATGTATTTGGTCAACACCAAACTATATATATGTTTTGTAGTGAACTCCTTGAGTTAGTTCATGGTGGATCCAAAGAAGAAGAAATGGGTAGAAGAAAAGGATGTGCTTAGATATTTGAGGGGCACAATGTGGTATGGTTTGAGATATATTAGATACAGTGAAGTAAAGTTGCAGGGGTATTTATACTTAGATTGGGAAGATAATGCAGTAGACATGAAGAGAACCTTAGGGTGTTTCTTTAGCTTGGGATCAACAATGATATCCTTATTTAGAAGGAAGAATAATTCCATGACACTTGTCTTAGTAGAGGAAAAATAGATGGAACCCAATACTTCTAGTTGTGAAGCCATTTAGATTTGCAAGTTACTTGCAGGATTTTTTTTTATCGAGAGATGGACCCTAAAATGGTTTACTATGATAATCAAAGATGTATCAATCTCTCTAAGAATCCAATGTTTCATGATAAGTCCAAGAACATAGAGATCATATATCACTTCATATGATACAATATTCAAAAGGGAGAAGTGAAGCTCCAGTATATTCCCACTAATATGTATGTAGATGATATTTTGACCAAGCCCTTAGAAAAAGGGAAGTTTGAAGTTTCAAAGACAGGCTTGGATTGGTGAAGAATTCCTTCCTTGAAGAGGGAGTGTTGAGAAATGTAACTCGAGCAAGAACATCTTTTACATGTTCAATGCAAACATACAAGAAATGGTTTGATACATTTCTTTATTGACTACCTTAGAAAGGTGATCACTAATTTTGTCTCATAATTTCACTTGAAAAATAAAAATACAAGTGAAAGTGTAATGTTCTGAAGTGAGCAAGTCTTAGGAATATAAATGAAATGTTTTAGAAGTTCTAGAACATTAGCGGTCCTTAGATTATGATTCAATCTTATTTGTACATATCATGATTGAGATAGTTGGAAACTAGGATTGAGGAGATTAATTGTTAGGGTTGACGAGAATAGTTATATTCTCTCAAATCATAAATACAACAAGATAGGAGACACATATTACACACATGAGAAGATATTAAGAGGGATAGAAGAGTGCATAGTGCATTCAAGGAGAAGAAGAGGAGCATATTTTTAAAGAGATCAACAAGTACAAGAGGCAATACAGTATGTACCACTACTATAGAAATCCTTTCTTTATGCATAGGTTGTACCACTATTGTTTGAGGTGATTTTATTGACTATAAAATTGCAGTTTCTAGTTTAAAGTAGGTTGTAGAGGTCACCTTGTAAGCTTTGATCAAAGGAATGAAAAGTTGATTGGAAGGTGAAATTATTGTGTATGTGTTTTATTTCTTCCATTGTTCATTTTTGTAGTTGTTGTGTGATTGATGCAATGGTCATAAATTTAATTTTTCTTTGTTAAATAAATTATGTTTTGAGTTATTTAATGAGAGAACATTAGGGAAACAATCACCTAGGTTGAAAATTTTACATTAGGAAGTCATACTGAACTCGTTGCATTAAAGAAGAATCATTCCAACAAACCACTAACACTCCCTTATTACTACTTGTTCCAATTGATGTCACAACCTTCAAAATACATGACTTAACCATATATGCAAACCCTCGAATTATGATAAATTACTTCAATCATTTAAAAGAACAATCATTGTCAAATTTCCAAGAAGAACTAAAACATATTCCACATTCATTGATAATATGAGCTTCATTGGCCCAAACATTTTTAGCCACACTGATGAGTGTCTTTTCAAGGGAATATCCCCTCTACATAGAGATGTCCCATTTGGAGGATCATCAATGATAGTTATTGGAGACCTAGCTTACTTTTTTCCTATGAAACATAACCCATTATATATAGGGACATTGCATGGAAACACACTTTGGCAAAGCTTTAACACAATGGTCACATTAGAATTTTTTTTTCAACAAGGATGTAACCCAACCACGATAGATTTCATAAATATTCTACAAAAAAACGGAAATGCAACACCAACAATGGAACATTGGCACTTTCTCATGTCTAGAAAAAAATCATCTCTATCTCTAGAGGAGAAACAAACATTCCAAAATTCAACACATTTATTTGTAACCAATAGTTTAGTCGCACTTCATAATAAACAAATGTTGAAAATTTTAAACATGAGTCACTCATACAGAGAAATATAGAACAGATAAAAACACTAGGTGCAATAACCATTGAAGATGACTAGCTATAAGAAAAAATGTTTCTATACATTAGGAAACAAGTGAGATTAACATCCAACCTTTGAGCCATATAACAAGATTTGTTAACAAATATCCTGATAAAGTTATTTTCGTATTCTACAAAACAATGCACAACCCACCAAACATGTCAACATTTATTATTGTTGATTTCATTGGCTACATTAACCCTCCATGGCATCCCAAAATCCAACCTATATTCAAATTTCTCCTACAACAAGAGGAGTTGGTTCATAGATTCCACTTAAAATATCACGACCATTTATAAAACATAAAGCATATGGAATGAATTTCCTAAAGACAATAGTAGACATTAGTAATGTCAAGGTTTGACCTTCATAGTGATATCGAGAATTCTATCCTTAATGGACTTGCACCTTTGCACATTGTTATGTGATTTCAATAATTGAAAAACGAATTTCTAGTTTATTATGTCGAAGGCATGTATATAGGGATATCTTTTTCCCAAAACTAGTCAACCACTCAAAACATGTCATCCAATACTGCTTGCCATGTCACCTATCCACATGCCCCCTGCCTCCTTTTCTTTTCATCTCGATTTGACCTCCCAACTCCAACTCTCAAGCATTTCCACTCCACTAGTTTTCTCCACCTTTTTAATGAATAATAACACAATTAATTTATTTACAATAAAACATGTTTAATCTCCCAAATGTATATAATCATATTTAATTATTGTAAACAACTCAGATCCACAAAGTAATATAAAAATTGACAAATCTATTTACTCCTAAATGTCATTTTATAGATTTTATT
>JZKD02S1338122.1:660238-671382 GCA_000966675.3 Picea glauca | reverse complement strand
GAATGCGAATGCAATATTTTGCAATATATTTCGAATGCAAACGAGAATGCGAATGCAATATATTTCGAATGCAAACGAGAATGCGAATGCAATACAGTAAATTACCTCCTCCGCTACGTCCTCGGTGTCCACGTCCGCTGCGTCCTCAGCGTCCCTGCTCCACTGCTCCACTGCTCCACTGCGTCCTCGGCGTCCCTGCTCCACTGCTCCACTGCTCGACTTCGGCGAGAACGCAGGACACAGAGCCCTCGACACAGAGAATGCAAACAAAAAAATTTCGAAACAATGATAATCGATGTGTGGCAATTATATAAACACACTTTCGGCCGAACTATTTTTCGGCCGAAAGATTATTCGGCCGAACAATCTTTCGGCCGAAAGAATGTTCGGCTGAAAAAAAGTTGACGGAAAAAAATTATCCGGCCGACCAAATTTCTTCACGCAAATCGAGGGCCCGGTTATGGGTCCGTTCGATTTGACGTTTATATTTTCGGCCGAGCAATAGTTCGGCCGAAAAATATATGTTTCGGCCGAAAAATATATGTAGTTCGGCCGAAAGTTGATTTTTCGAAATTTTGGAGACTAGATTGTCACGAAAGTGTAACCCACCTTCGTGATTCCACCCTTTTATATTTAAAGTTTATTTGAATTTTTTGTATTTCAAAAATATAGATTTCATTATTTAATATTAATTTACAATCTATTTGAATTTTTATATTTAAATTTTTTGTATTTTAAAATTGTAGAAAGTACGATCATATTTTTTTTAACAGAAACGATTATGATTTTATATATTAAAAAATGAGTAAAATCTTCCCCAAGATACATATGGAAGAGTAGTGGAATCTTTGCTCTTCTCCTGAAAATATAACTGTATGTTGGATACTAATATGTTGGTGTAACCAGTCCAAAAGGAACTGTTATTTTTCCATGTGAAAATGGCTACATAAACGTGGAAAATTAACAAAAAATTTCAATTCATCGAAAAAACTTGTTTATTGATTTTGGGAAATTGCTGGATCCTCTTGAGGATTTGCTGGGTAAGCCATTGGATTTTCCTCTAGGTGATGAATTCCTGCTGCTAGGTTTAACCAAATTGGGACTAACGCTGGTAGAGCCAATGGATGTTCATTGCTTGCGACCGAGTGGAAGGTTGAAGGCAACCTTGATCCAACCGAGTCATTAGAATTCACTGGGTGCTGAGGATTATTTAACGGATTTACCAATTGTTGTGCTACTGCTCCAATTTGCCTTGTATTTTCGTTGATCCCTCGAAGTGCAATTTCTAGATCTTGATTGTGCCTGAGCTCTTATTGGTACAGTTGGCCCTGCAAATTAGAAACTTCATCCCACAACCCTTGGTTGTCCCTGTTGGAGTCAGAAGTCACTCTTGGATTGCGGCAGGAGCAGAGCCCAACGCCCATCAGTTTATGTCACGATTAATTTAATGGGGTGATCGGATGAATAGAGGCCCAGGAAGATATCGCTCTAACTCAGAAAACCGGGCCTGGTATGTAACAACAAAAGAGGTCTTGATCTAACTTCATTCAGTGGGTTGATTATAAAATGAGTAGATGGAAGACTTGGTAAGAGGAGTGAGCAAGACTGCCTTGGGCATCAGGCCTTTCAACAGCTTGAAGAGGAAAAACTCAGAACACAAGATCCTCTTGGTTCAGAGTTTCGGGGAACTGAAAGGTGACTTGACTGGATCTTCCAATTCCAAGTCATTCAGCATTGAGAAAATACAAGAACTGATTAGAAACAATGCAACTATTACAATGATCCAACATACATCATCCTATAACGACGCAACTCGACTGGATCCTCCAATTCCGAGCGGTTCTAACACAATATAAACAGAGAGATGGAAAGAGGCTAACATTCATGAGGCAAGAAGTCTCAAGTGCCAATACATAACCATGGAAACGAGTGCTTCATCAAAACTTTACAATCGGGAGCCTAGCTCAACCATCGATACCTACAAAAATACAAAAACTGAGTAAATATACTCCTAACTTTCGCCCAGCAGAGGCATCTCAGGACTTTCAAGGTGTGGCATCTCCTCAGTCAAACCTAGCCTGAACTCCTTTGTCAGATGTCACCTTAACTTTGCATGGCCTTTGCAGGGGGGGTAGTTGAAACATTAAAGGCTAAAACAACGTGTGCAGACTCCTCTGGTCAGACGAGAACACGACATGGATTCTTTGGAGAAAACCAACATACAAGACCATCTCGGGCAGACTGTCTGCTAGAACCTCCATGCTTTTCATTTAATGAGTGAGTCGAGGTTTCAACTACCTCCATCCACCTTCATTTATTTTTAGCAAGGACCAAGATCGAGGTCGAGCTGAACTAGTCTCTGGAGAACGTGGTGATCCCTTCTGCAGCTAAACTCGACACTTTGGCCCTTGGCACAGTTCTTTCTATCACCCACAGGTGACCACGGGCTGTGACCCTGTGCCTATCTTCAAAGGCGCTTTCGACGTTTCGGGCTTCGGGGATTTGAAATGAAGTGAAAGGATGAGACCCTCTGTTCTCTCGAAGTCCTGGTAATCGAAATGCCGAAATGGCTTGATCGTGCGCCACGCATCCCATTGGATGGATGGCCTAGATCAACACTTGAATTAATGTGGGACTGCCTCTGGCCTGGACCCTTTCGACGTTTCGGGCTTCGGGGATTTGAAATGCAGCGAAAGGATGAGACCCTCTTTTCTCTCGAAGTCTCAGTAGCCGAAATGTCGAAATGTCTTGATCATGTGCCACACATCCCATTGGATGGATGGCCTAGATCAACACTTGAATGAATGTGGGACTGCCTCTGGCCTAGACCCTTTCGGCGTTTCAGGCTTCGGGGATTTGAAATGCAATGAAAGGATGAGACCCTCTGTTCTCTCGAAGTCTCGGTAGCTGAAATGCCAAAATGGCTTGATTGTGCACCATGTGTCCCATTGGATGGACGACCTAGATCAACACTTGAATGAATGTGGGACCACCTCTAGCCTGGACCCTTTCAACGTTTCGGGCTTCGGGGATTTGAAATACAGCGAAAGGACGAGGCCCTCTGTTCTCTCGAAGTCCCGATAGCCAAAATGGCTTGATCGCGTGCCATGTGTCCCATTGGATGGACGACCTAGATCGCTTCTTGATCAACGGTCCTGGTTCTTTCAGGATTTCATGCATCGGGGATACATGATGCAAGGAGGAGAGACCCTTGTATGTTGAAGTTCCGATAGCCGAAATACCGAAATGGCTTGATCGTTTCGTGAGTTTGGCCATAGGAGATGAGATCAGGTGCTTGACCACGTGCAACTCTGCGACCCAAACTTACCCGATGGCAGTCGATCTACCCCATCTATGGATCCTCGCCATTGAAAGACAAAGTGCCCGCTCGCTTGATTTTAAGCCCAAAATGGGCTTGTTCTGTGGGTTGCGCTTGGCGCTCATCGCTGTGGCCTTTGAATAAAACACACTCGACCGGTTTTCAAATCCCACTTCTATGCATTTACACTAGGGGCCCGAAACTGGAAGAAAATGCCAATTGGCAAGAATTTGTGCTAACATTAGGCTCCATGGGGGATAGAGTTGTCCCTGCGATACTCTAAGAACTCATTTGCAGCTTCAGTGCTTTGTTGTTGGGCTATGGAATCATCTATAAAGCCGAAAATAAATAAATAAACAACTAAAAGGACAATATTTACAAAACGAGGGGCCGCCTTCGGCTCAAACAAAACATTTTTTTAGGAAATGTCCATTTCCTGGGCCATTAAAAACTTCATCACCCTCCAAATCCTGCAACTTATAAGTGTTATTCGAGAATACTTCAGTGATCTTGAAGGGCCCGATCCAGGGGGCGTCAAACTTGCTGTGTTTTCCCCTATCCTTCCTGGGTGCATCCCACTTAAGCACCAAATCCCCGAGCTCAAATTCCTTTTTTGTGACCTTTCTATCAAAAGCCTGCTTGACCTTCTGCTGATGAATATGGTCCATGTCCATCACCTATTCCATGATATGTTGCACCTCCACTATTTGATGAATCCTTCTGACCATATGGTCTAGCTCTCCTTCAAGATCTTGGAAGAATTTCGCTACAGGTAATGCGAGTTGAGTGGGAAAAATAGCCTCCATCCCATAAACCAGTTGAAAAGGTGAGGTGCCCAGGGACCTTTTCGTCGTCACTCGATTGACCCATAGAGCGAATTTGAGCTTTGAATCCCAGGCCCTCTTATTTTCCTCTAACAATCTTTTGATGAGCTTGATTAGGATTTTATTGGAAGACTCTACTAATCCATTTCCTTGAGGATAATAGGGGGTGGAGTGAATCAATGAAATTTTTAACTGTTCACAGAACTTAATCAGAGGTTCAGACCTAAAAGAAGCAGCATTATCAGTGACAATTTTGCTGGGACAGCCAAATCTGGCTATGATATCCTCCAGGAAACTGATAATAACCTTGTGAGAAACATTCATGGTGGGGGCCGCTTCTATCCACTTAGTGAAATAGTCTGTCGCAGTCAGGATCCATCTGTGTTGGCCACTTGAAGGAGGATGAATCTCCCTAATGAAATCCAAACCCCACTATTGAAAAGGTGTTGACACTACCACAAGATTTAGTGGCAGCGAGTTGAGCTACTACTTTCCTGAGAACCTTTAGCATTTGATACAAGCTCTAACTTCTATGCAGACATCAATGAACAAGGTGGGCTAGTAGTACCCACCCCTAAGAATTTTGTGAGTTGTGGTCTTCCAAAAATGATGCCCTCCACAAAGGCCGCCATGGAACTCAAACATAATTTTCTGAGCTTCCTGTGGGCTCAGACACCTCAACAACACCCCTAGGGGGTCTCTCCAGTACAAGACTTGGTCGATGAGGCAATACCTTATCGTCTTGGGCTTTAAATATCTTGCATTACTCTTACCCATTCCATCAGGAGGCTTCAGTTCTTGCAGAAAGTACAAAATGTCTCGGTACCAGGTGCATTCTGCTAGTGATGAGCTGTCGTGAGAGATTTTGCTGGATGACTCAGCTAGCTGATTTTCTGAGAAAGTATTTATGAAGCTAACTCCCAAATCCCTGCAATTGGATTCAACCAACAGTTTGGCTAAACCCTGCCCTTTAACCATCTTGGTGGGCTTTATCTCTAGGTCAAACTCCAAAATCTTGGTGATCCATTTACCTCTTCTTCCATCTACGTCAGGTTGTATAAGGATATCTTTTACAGACGCTGAAGGCACATATGCAGTCACTTTTGAGTGCAAGACATAGAATCTGAAAGCTTTGAGAGCTTTCACTAAGGCATAAGCTTGTTTCTCCATGATTTCATACCTGATCTCTGCATCTCTTAATGTCTTCCTGAAGAAAGAAATGGGCTTCTCTCAACCTTCATCGTTTTTCTGCAACAAGACCGGTTCTACTGTATCAAAAGAAGCGAACGAAAAAATTAAAAAAATACTTGGAATAGTTAGGACTGATCAGCACAGGTGCCTCAGTCAATGCCCTTTTTATTTGGACAAAATATTCCCTGGGCTTAGCAGTCCATTTTACTTCATTTCCTTTCCTGAGCATGGTTGTGATGTGTTTCACCAATTCAACAAAATTTGAGACGAATCTCCTCAGAAAATTAATCTTCCCCAAAAAGGCCTGAACTTCCTTCCTAGATCTGGGAAGTGACAGGGTCTGAATTGCCTCTACCCTGTTGGGATCAATCCCCACTCCCTCTGCTGATACTATATGGCCTAACTACTTACCCTCCTTCATAGCAAAAATAGACTTCTTGGGATTTAAAGAAAGGCCAAACTTCCGGCATTTCAGGAAAACCTTCCTTAGGTGACAACAATGCTCCATATCAGACCTGGAGAAGACTGTGATGTCATCCAGATAGATCACCACAAATTGGTCTTTCTCTCCTATGAAGGCCATATCCATAGCTCGTTGAAAAGTCACTCCTGCGTTCGTAAGTCCAAATGACATCTTGGCATACATGAATGTCCCCCAGGGAGTGGTGAAGGTCGTCTTCTCTCTGTCCTCGGGCATGACTGATATCTGATTATACCCAAAGAAGCCATCAACCATGGATATCCTGAATGCACCAGTTACCTTTTGCAATATGTGTTCCATGTTAGGCAAGGGATAGTTGTCTTTCTTTGAGCTCTGGTTCAAGTTCCCGAAGTCAACACAGAGCCTGATTTCACCACTTTTCTTCCTTACCAGGACCAAATTGGCCACCCACTCAGAATATCTCAAGGGAACAATGATTTGGGCATCTAACAACTTCCTTACTTCTCTCTCCATGACAGGCATCAACATGGGATTTATCTGTCTTAACTTCTGCCTAAATGGTTTAGCCTCCTCCTTTAGTGGGATCTTGTGTTCAATGACAGATGTGTCATATGTCTTGAGGTCTTCATAAGTCCATGCGAACACATCAACAAATTCTCTTAATAGCTCAGTATATTTGGCTCTCTGTTCTTTGGTCAGGCTGCTTGACAACCTGACAAATTTAGGCTGCTCCTGTGTGCCAATGTTACACTCAGCTGAATCAACATCTTCATTCGAAATTTCACCCCTTACTGCCACATCGTTACCATCGAACAATCTTTCTAACGGGACTAGTCACTTCAGAATGTGATTGCTAGGCAGCTGAATAATCTGGTGATTAGCAATTTTATTTAAAAATACCTTAGGGAAAGGGTGACCTTCAAGGTCAAGGTCTTGATCAATGTGCAACGTAGAAAATTCATCGACAGCCTGCAGAAAATTCTTGATTTCCAGATTGTCTTCGAATACCTTCCAATGTTTGACATTTTCTAGTACAGATGGCCTATATTTTATCTCAACATCATATTTGCTCTTACGTGGCAGAGGGATCCTGAACAGACTCTCTGAAACAGCTAAGGAATCGGCCAAAGCATTTTTCTCCCTTGGAATAAAAGAGATGTTGAAAGCTGAGAAGGAATTGTCAATCAAGTCCCACACCTCATTTCTATAGCTCCTGAGCCGAGGATGCTTGGCCCGATAAGCGTTTCTGACTTGCTGAATAATCAGCTCAGCATCTCCGAACACCGCTATCTCCTTTATCCCCATCTCCTTTGCGGCCCTTAAACCCAGAACCAGAGCTTCGTATTCTACCACATTATTGGTGGCTTCAAATTCTAACTTGAATGCCAGGGACATGGTTTCCTGACAAGGTGACACCAACATCACTCCCACGCCGACACCTTCGATAGAAGAAGCTCCGTCGAAAAACATCTTCCAAACAGAGGTGGTTGGAGGAGGCATATCGTGATTAAAAGGGGGCTGCCTTATGACTTGAAAAGGGGCTTTAGGAGCTTCAATGAGCTGCAACAAACTAGATCCCAAATCAGTGTCTAGTGCAAAGATAGGGTGATTGGTGGGGTTTGCCTCATCACTAACAATGTAGGCCAGCTAGGCCTCTCTGTACAACCTCCTGTGTTCCCCTCCAAAGAGTGGAATGGTAGCATATGTGAGATCCATTTGTAATGTTCCTCCAAGCTTTTTAATCCAAGATCTTGACAACAACATGCCAAACTTGGGAGGAACATCGACTACTACAATGTCCATGACCACACTTTTCATTGGCAGTTGAAACAAAGATACGACCAAGTCTTTGATGACTCTGAGGCATTGCACCCTCCTTGAATCGAAAGAGTATAAATCATGGTAAGCCTTCATCACCTACAGTCCCAATTCTTCCATGACTATTTTGGGCATAAGGTTGTGGGAAGCCCCTGAATCCATGAGGCAATTATGAAACACCTTATCATGTATGTTCAGGGATGTGTAGAAGGGAGGGGATGAATCATCTCTATCTTCTATCATGGGACCTAAGACAACTGTTGGATTTTCATCTTGAAGATTTATTGAGTCTGTGGAAGGCTGGGGGGCTAGGATTGTAGCATCTTAGAGAGGGACGTTTTGAAATCTTCATTTTTAACAAGTTCTGAGAGGGGTACAAGAATTCTGATCTTCTGAATCTCATGCTCAAAACTAAAAGAGGAGAGGGGCTTAGGAGGTTCCCTTACCTCAGAGAGAGGTTCTTTGGCTGCTGACAAAGTATTCTAAGGTTTCTTTTCTTTAGTAGTTGTCGCAACAACTTTAGAAGGCCTTTATGCTATAAGGGGCTGATCCTGGCAGTCAAAAGTATCATCTTTCTTCTTTGACCGGAGATGGTATCAGTTAGGGGCATTGTTAGCCTTCTCCCCTTTACCCAACTCATTGATTTGGACGCTCATAAGGGATTCTTCATATGCATATTGAGTCAAATGGGGAAAAGGGGAGGTGTCTTCAATGCAGTGAATTTTAGGGTCGAGTTCTTCTATCTCCTCTCCTTCCTCATGAGCAACTATGTTGTTTTGGAGAGGGGTCTGAATCCTCTGATCATCTCTGTCTTTTCTCCTTTGTTCCCTTGGGGAGGACTGTGGGACATTGTTACCAGGCCTCCTGAAACCTCTGTTATTAGTATTCTGGGGATTTCTGTACACAGGCTTCCCCTCTAACTCCCACCTTTCCATCCTAGCTGAAAGAGATTTCATCACTTTAGTTACCTCATCCATCTGAGGAGGAAGGGGAGAGGAATGGGATGAGTAGGCTTCAGCTCTCCTCCCGGGTATGTCTCTGTCAGCCTTACTCCTGAGTTGGTAAACAACCAATATATTAGACTCTACTTCTACGGCAGCGTCCTGTATGTGCGCCAGAGTGACGACTCTCATTTCCCTCAACAGGAGACAGAAATCGAGATCAAAAGCGCTAGCATAAGTGATTTTGCAGAGGCTTCTGAGGGCTTAATCTCAATGGGGATTTTATTGTACATTTTGTTAAATCTTTTGGAGAAGTCAGAAACAGACTCTCCTTCCTTTCTCTTCAAAGATCCAAACTCTGTCATGTAATACATGAAGTCCTTTTTGTCTCCCCACTGTCTCAAAAGGGCATTATCCAAAGCCTCAATCCCATTAATAGATCCAGGAGGCAACGCCCTAAACCATTTTCTAGCCCCACCCTCAAGGCCATGGACAAAAATCCTCATTCACACATCTGCATGCATGATGACATGGTCGTCTGTAAAACTGTAAAAGGCTTCAAGGTGTTCTTCTGCAATTATGTCCCCCTTGCCTGAAAACTTGGGCAACTACTTGAGGTAGCCATCTGCTTGAAGGGTGTTGAGAGGCTAGGGTAGCAAAAGGGGAGCATACCTGGTGGCTATAATAGCCTCCATTCTGGTCATGGGGGGATTTTCTCCTGCCATAGGGATATTAGGTGGAGGAGAACTCAGAGGGGAAGGAGCTTGAACCGGGGATACTGGAAATAGGCTTACAGGGGTAAGGGAAATGACAAGGGTTTCTCCCTCTAGTCCAAAACTAGGAGGAGACAACTCGACAGGAACACTTCCAAAATTCAGGAAACGAGAGGTTTCAGAAAAAGGTCTGTTGCGAAGCTGAGGAGAAGAAAAAGGAGTTTCTACAGAAGGAGACGGCAAAATACCTGGTTTGGCGGTGGAAGTTTCTCCTTGGGGGGCCTTTCCTCTTCTGAAATTCGCCTGCGGCTCAGCTTCAAGCGTAGCTAGAGGCAGCTGTGGATGGGACCGCGTGTGTCTACCTTTGAAAGCAAAAATTAAAAAGGCAGGTTCACCACAATGGAGTCGCCAGGTGCACAGTAGCAATATTCAAAGGATCTGATGCCTGATGCACCTTCAGAATCAGAGGCTCGATGTCGTTCAATCTCGGGGAAAATTTTCAACTTCGTCCCCGGCAACGGCGCCATAAATGTTGGAGTCAGAAGTCACTCCTGGATTGCGACAGGAGCAAATCCCAACACCCATCAGTTTATGTCACGATTAATTTAATGGGGTGATCGGATGGATAGAGGCCTAGAAAGATATCGCTCTAACTCAGAAAATCGGGCCTGGTATGTAACAACAGAAGAGGTCTTGATCTAACTTCAGTCAGTGGGTTGATTATAAAATGAGAAGATGGAAGACTTGGTAAGAGGAGTGAGCAAGACTGCCTTGGGCATCAAGCCTTTCAACATCTTGAAGAGGAAAAACTCAGAACACAAGATCCTCTTGGTTCAGAGTTTCAGGGAACTGAAAGGTGACTTGACTGGATCTTCCAATTCCAAGTCATTCAGCGTTGAGAAAATACAAGAATTGATTAGAAACAATGCAACTATTACAGTGATCCAACATACATCATCCTATAACGGCGCAACTCGACTGGATCCTCCAATTCCGAGCGGTTCTAACACAGTGTAAACAAAGAGATGGAAATAGGCTAACATTCATGAGGCAAGAAGTTTCAAGTGCCAATACATAACCAGGGAAACCAGTGCTTCATCAAAACTTTACAATCGGGAGCCTAGCTCAACCATCGATACCTACAAAAATACAAAAACTGAGTAAATATACTCCTAAACTTTTGCCCAGCAGAGGCGTCTCATGACTTTCAAGGTGTGGCATCTCCTCAGTCAAACCTGGCCTGAACTCCTTTGTCAGACGTCACCTTAACTTTTCATGGCCTTTGTAGGGGGGGTAGCTGAAACATTAAAGGCTAAAATAGCGTGTGCAGACTCCTCTGGTCAGACGAGAACTCGACATGGTTTTTTTGGAGAAAACCAACATACAGGACCATCTCGGGCAGACTGCCTGCCGGAACTTCCATGCTTTGCATTTAATGAGTGAGCTGAGGTTTCAACTACCTCCATCAACCTTCATTTATTTTTAGCAAGGACCAAGATCGAGGTCGAGATGAACTGGTCTCTGGGGAACGCTGTGATCCCTTGTTGGAGTGTAGAATGCAAGCGGGATGGGACAAACCGTAATGCAAACAGAGAGCCCTGTGTTTTGTTGTAATAGTGTTGAATGTAAGCAGGATAAGCTATAATTGTGAGGGAGAAAGCATCTGCATACGCTTGATGGAACAAGGAACTAGAATTACCCACGAGACGACGAGAGTTTGCACAGGGAAGAGGGAGGGAGGTGATGCCATGGGAGTAGGGAAGGGTGTCATAGAGTACGAGTGAAGCGTCGTGAGTTTAATATGGGGAGTAGGAAACAAGAGGGATGGCACGAGGAGGAAGAGGGGGGACACGTGGTTAGGAGGAAGGAGTTGCATGCCCAGAGAGGGGGGCCCAT
>JZKD02S1338122.1:607594-651149 GCA_000966675.3 Picea glauca | reverse complement strand
TCTCTTGTGGAAACTAATCCCTTAAATCATCGTTCGTGTCCATCTTTTGCTGGTGATAAATTTATTCATTATATTTAATATACATCATTTACTTATTACATCACTTGTCCCTCGACCATACATCATATTTATAATATACATCGCTAGTTTGGGGATTGAAAACGAGGATGTTACATTCCCCTCCTCCTAGAATTTTCAATGTCCTCAGTGAAAATAACCATACAATTTACACATTGACATATATAGAATGTTACATCAAAATAATTTGATAATTCTGCAATATAATAACTCATGCAACCATTCTAACCAACAACTATATTTTCCCCTCAACCCGCACATCCCAAGAAATGGGATCTAGCATCGGTCAGGCATGAATCTTAGAGTTGTGGCTCTAGGAACTCTATCTATCAAACTAGAGTCTTCATTCACTTATGTACAAATGTACATTCAATTTTCTTTGAAATTTGCAATTTTTTTTGACTATGCTTCCCTCATGGCTTCCTCGTGCTCCCATGTAGTGTCTTCAAGACTGTAGTAGGTCCATTGAACCTTTACCAAGCCAATGGATTTGTTCCTGAAAAATTTGACTTTTTTTTCTAGTATGCACACTAGTTCGTGTTCCACCTTGATGAAAAAATTATGCTAGAGGAATGGTTTGCCTAAAATTCCCTGGGATCCCCCTTACATGAAATTTTTTCATGAGGAAGGGTCAGTTGACTATTCCACTAGACACTCCTTGACATGAATACCATCCTTTCAGAAGGATTGAATGATCCTTATCCATGCTCCCCATCTGATGCAGGAGCATCACAAATATCAAGCGAGCGTGGAGCAAGCGAAATGTATTTTTGAGCACATGATAAATTACTTGAAAATATTTTTGAAGTTGATGCGCCAAATATTTAATGAAGCCATTTATGAAAGAGAGCCTTTGTATATTGTGTTGGACCTTGAGCGATTCTCTCTCGTCCTTAGTAGACAGGAGGCATTTAATCTAGTTAATGCAGGTAGATAGACTTGAATTCATAGATTAGACAGTTTTAGAAGAAGGAGGAAAAACGAATATAGACACCCTCATTGTACATTGTAGCATGAGCATGATTGTTGAAGCAGGAAGAGAACAGGAGAATAACAGAGAGCTGTAGGAGAACATCCATGTATAGATCTTGAATTAATAGAAGAAGTTGATTCAAATCCATGGTTTTGTGTATGTTCTCTATGTGTTGGTGTTAAATGATGTGCTCATGAGTGTTTGTTTTCCTGTTATGCAATTGATTTATTGCTGTGTATATGATTTCATGTTTGAGTTTGAAATCTGAGGGGAAGAAGAATTGAGTTTCAATTGTTTCTCTATCTGAGTGAGGATTCCTGCAAGGAGTGCAGTCGAAAACGTCTGCAGGGAGTGCATTGACGGAGGCTCAGGTGGTTTAACTCTTGTTCTCGTTCACCCAGAAGTGAAATTGGGTTACTGGAGCCGTTCCAGGAGTGCGCAGGCTTAGAGAGAGTCTCAGTTGGGAATCTAAGCAGAAGATTTGAAGGACTGTTGCTGCAGGTGTGCGCAGAGTCGGAAGAACTCAACACTTGGAAGTGTTCGAGGATCACCGCAAGGAGTGCGTGCAAGAGTCTTCGTGGAGACTCAGAGGTGTGTGGAAGCTTAGGAGGGATAAAGATTTTAATCTCGTCGAAGAGAAGCACTGGAAGTTTGCATCGTGGAGCATCTAAAACCAGTGTAGCAGGATTGCACGCAGGAGGACAAGTGAGCACAGAGGAACACTTGGTTGTCTTCAAGAAATCCCCAAGGAGGAAGAAATCGACGGTCAGGATCCAATGGAGAGGACTTTTGGAATCCCGTCAACTGTTGGATCTGCCAAAGAAGCAAGGAGGTTACGACTGTGTTCGGAGTTCAAGCTCCAGGATTCATGAGTCATTGGATCATTGATCAGTTACCCATTAGCCATCGGATCAGACAGGAGCTGCACGAGGTTTACCATTGGGATTCGAAATATCGATAGTCCTGTGGTTGAATTTTTTTCGACATTTGAAACCCCGAAGTCCCGGGAAGATATGGACCATCCATTAGTTGGGACACGCGGCGGAGATCGAAGGCATCGGGAGTCAGGATATTTGGCATCGGGAAATCAGAGTTCCCGAGGACAAGAAATTTGGGACATCACAAGTCACGAAACCCTGGAGAGATCGGGACCATCCATCAGAGGGGGACACGTGGCAGAAGTCGGCGCCATCGGGAAAAGTCCCGATAGGGGAGCCGTCTATCGGTGTTTTGGTCATCGGGATATCAGGGATCCTGGTGACAAGTTGTTTATGCAATTTGGAATTGCGAACCATGAAACCCTGACAAGGAGGAAGGTGCCACCGTGCAGACAAATGTCAGCACGTAGGAAAGGGGGGAAGCACCATAGTGGGAGCCAACTGTCCGTATAGCGGCGAATCGGGATTCGAGGAATCGGGAATCCCATGGGAAAGTGTTTTGCAACATTTGAAACCCCGTAGCCCTGACGGGGATAAGACTGCGGTCACAGGTTAATGGTCATATGGGCCAAAGCCTATAGCCAGGAGAGCTAACGCGTAAAGGGCACGTCGGGATTCAAGGAATCGCGAGTCCTGAGGGCATGTGTATTTCGACATTGGAATGCTCTAAATCCCGATGGGAGTTATGACTGCGGCCTTATAGAAGACAGTCGTGTGGACTAGAGGCTTATCCAGGTGGGGCTAAGGCAACAAAGGAGTGCATCGGGGATCGGGGATCGGTGAAACAAGTAGTTTGAACATCATGGGTGTCAAGATCCCGATAGAAGGAACCCCGATAATAAGAAAAGGCCAGCGTTGATTTAGAATAAAGGGAGATCTAGTGTTTAGTTGCTGTGGGTGGAAAATTTCTCGATAGGGAAATAGAAGAACCTTTCAGTTCTTCAGGCCGAGGAAGGAGGAAAGATCCTATGAGGGGACGTGCATAGCGGGCACGCCTACGTCAAAGTGGTATCAGAGCAAGAAAAATTCTTTACTTTCTATAGCAGAGAAGAAGGAAATTCACCATGCCACCAAGGAGACGGTATAGACAGTCACCCGATCCAGAGGAAAGAGAAAACCCGAGGAGAAGGGGTAGGCAAGTGCAGAATCCAGAAATGGAAAGAGAGATACGTGATCTACGAGCTAGACTTGAAGATATGGAGACAACACAAAGACGCACAGTCGGTGCTGGGAATCTAAGTGATTCCAAAAGTGAGGTTGAAGCTGAACAAGAAGAAGAAGTTGCAGCCGAGGATGCAGCCAATGAACATCTAATCAAAGCTATTGCATGGATGGGTGCAAAAACGAAGATGGGCATTCCAGTTTATGAGGGGAATTTGGATGCAGAAGAGCTTCTAGATTGGATTAGAGCTCTGGATACATACTTCGATTATGAAGATGTTGAAGAGGATAAGAAAGTCAGGCATGTTGTCACGAGATTGAAGGGACACACAACATTATGGTGGGACAAGATACAAGCAGATAGACGCTGCAAGGGCAAGAATAAAATTAAAAGTTGGGATCGGATGATTGCAAAGATGAAGGAAAAATTCATCCCCAGAGATTATCAAATCACTTTGTTCAAGAGGATGCAGAACCTGAGACAGAAGCTGATGACAGTAAAAGAATACACGGAGGAATTCTATCGACTGAACATTAGGATAGGTCATCGGGTGAGCGATGATGAGAAATTTGTCAGGTATATGAATGGCCTGAGATACGATATCCAGGACGAGATGAGTATGGAAACCATCCGAACAGTGGAGGATGCCTATCAAATGGATTTGAAAGATGAAGAGAAGCTGAGTCATAAGAAAGGTCAAAGAGGTCGAGGCAGGAGTCAGCCCAAAGGCAAATCGGTTGTCCAAGATAAATACCAGAAGCCCAAGGACGACTGGAAAAATCGTCAGACTAGAACCGAGAAAGGTGGAAGTTCACAGCGAGGGAAGCATGTTGAATAGAGAGGGAAGCATATAGAGCAGAGCGGAGGATACGTTGATAATAACATGATTCCTCGTACCAGAGGTAGAGGAAGAGGAAGAGATGGAGTAATCACATGCTTCACATGTGGAAAAAATGGGCACAAGTCATTCGAGTGTCCAGATAAAAAGAAGGACAGTGGAGAGACTCACATCATCGAGGCCCAGAGGCGAGATGTTGAAGCGGAATATGCTGAAGGCGGAAGGTCATTGTTGATGCGTAAGGTTCTCTTAACACCCGAGAAGGAGGTGGAGGACTCAACTCAAAGAAACAGAGTTTTCAGAACTGCTTGCAAAACCAAAGACATGGTATGCAAGGTTATCATGGATAGCGGTAGCACAGATAATCTCGTTTCAACCGAGATGGTAGAGAAGCTGGAGATGGAGACGAATGATCACCCGAGTCCATACAAAGTTTCATGGCTACAGAAGGGACATCAGGTAAATGTCACTAAACAATGTTTAGTTGAATTCAAAATAGGAGGGTATAATGATAAAATACTCTGTGATGTTATTCATATGGATGTCTGTCATTTATTGCTGGGCAGACCATGGCAATATGATAGAAATGTGATTCATGATGGGAAGATGAATACATATACCTTAGAGAAGAATGGAAGAACTCATATGTTGCTTCCAATAAAAGATAAGGAGGTGAAACCAGAAGGGAGAAATACTGTACTCCTCATGAGTGGGAAGGAGCTTCTTACGGAGGTGAAGAAGAAAGAAGATCCACAATTCTTTGTGGTCAGGAAACAAAGGATCGTTTTGACTAGCACAAGAATAGACGATTTTCCAGGAGAAATTCAGGAACTACTGGAAGAGTTCGCTGACATCGTGGTGGACGAATTACCTCGTTCGTTGCCATCGATGAGGAGTGTGAGTCATCATATAGACCTCATACCAAGAGCTAGTTTTCCGAATAAAGCCGCGTACAGGTTGACGCCGCAAGAAAATGACGAGGTCAAGAAGTAGGTCCAGGAGCTGCTAGACAAAGGATTGGTCAGGGAAAGTTTGAGTCCGTGTGCTGTTCCAACGGTACTCAGTCCAAAAAAAGATGGAGGTTGGAGAATGTGTATCGACTCAAGAGCCATCAACAAGATAACCATCAGGTACAGGTTTCCATTGCCGCGGATGGATGATTTGATGGATTTCTTAAGTGGAGCAAAATACTTTTCAAAGATTGATCTGAAAAGCGGATATCACCAGATTCGCATGAGAGAAGGTGATGAATGGAAAACAACATTCAAGACAAACAAAGGTTTGTATGAATGTCTTGTTATGCCGTTTGGCTTAACAAATGTGCCAAGTACCTTTATGAGGTTGATGAATGAAGTCCTGAAGGATTTCATCGGAAAATTTGTTATTGTATATCTGGCTGATATACTGATTTTCAGTAAAATGGAGGATGAACATCTGAAGCATTTAGCCATTGTGATGAAGAAGCTACAACAGGAGAAGCTATTGATTAACACGAGGAAATCTTCATTTATGAAGACAAAACTCATTTATTTGGGGTTTGTTATTTCGGCAAATGAGTTGAGGATGGATCCAGTTAAAGTGGAGGTAATCAAGAATTGGCCATCACTGAGAAATATTTTTGAGGTGAGGAGTTTTCATGGACCGACTAGTTTCTACCAGAAGTTCATCATAAATTTCAGTGGGATTAGCGCAACAATGATGGATATAGTGAAGAAAATACATAAATATTTTCACTGGACTGAAGAGGCTGAGAAAAGTTTCAATTTGTTGAAACGAAATATTACGGAACAACCAATTCTGGTGTTGCCGGATTTTCAAAAGACATTTCAGGTAAAATGTGATGCAAGCGGATTTGAAATAGGAGCGGTCTTGAGTCAGGAGGATAGATCGATTGCATATTTCAGCGAGAAGCTGAATGAGGCAAAAGAAAAGTACTCCACGTATGATAAAGAATTCTATGCCATCATACAGGCATTGAAAAAATGGAGGCACTATTTGATTCCAAAGGAATTTATTTTATATAGTGATAACCATGCATTACAATTTGTGACTCAACAGGAAAAGTTGAATCAGAGGCATGTTAAATGGGTTGAGTACATGCAAAATTTCACTTTTGTGATAAAACATATTTCTGGTACTGCTAACAAAGTTGTTGATGCTTTGAGCAGGAAGTGTTTGTTGTTGCAGGAGTTCAAAGTCAAGACGTTAGGTTTTGATGATCTCAGAGACATGTACGCAGATGATCCAGACTTCAAGGAAGCGTATGAAGCAGCTGAGAATCCAGTTCTCAGAGATAGAAGCCAGTGGGCCGAATACATGATTCAGGAAGGATTGTTGTTTAGAGGCAATCAATTGTGTATTCCAAATTGCTCCATGAGGGAGAATATTCTAAAGGAGAAACACAGTGGAGGATTGGCTGGACACTTCGGTCATGATAAAACATTTGAAAAGTTGAGTGAGTCATACTTTTGGCCAAGGATGCGGTCAGAGGTCAAGAGGTTTGTGGACAGATGCAAAATTTGCTATCATTCAAAGGGAAGAAAGCAGAATGCGGGTTTTTATCAACCATTGCCCATACCTGAGAGGCCATGGGATGAAATCAACATGGATTTCATATTGGGATTGCCAAGGATGCAAAGAGGATTTGATTCAGTATTTGTGGTAGTGGATAGGTTTTCCAAGATGGCACATTTTATCCCATGCCAGAAAACCAGTGATGCGACTCACATCACAAATCTGTTTTTCAAAGAGGTCGTTCGACTTCACGGCTTACCCATAAGTATAGTCTCAGACAGAGATACAAAGTTCGTGGGACATTTCTGGAGGACATTGTGGAAAAAGATGGGGACTAACTTGATGTTTAGTTATGTCTATCATCCTCAGACGGATGGGAAAACAGAAGTGGTGAACAGAAGTCTGGGAGACTTGTTGAGAAGCTTGGTGACAGAGCACCACAGCCAGTGGGACAATGTATTTCCGTAGGCAGAGTTTGCGTATAATGACTCAGTGAACAAGAGCACATGCCAAAGTCCATTTCAGATTGTGTATGGCATGCAGCCGAGAGAAGTTTCTGAATTAAGGGATTCGGAACAGATTGCGACTAGGAGCGCAAGTGCCGAAGAGTTCGCAGAGGCGATGAAAGAACTTCACGGCCAGGTGAAGCAGCGACTACTAGATTGAAGTCACGAATATAAGCGCAGAGCCGATCAGCGGAAGAGACAACTTCAGTTCGAGGTTGGTGAATTAGTTCTGGCACATTTGAGTAAAGAGAGGTTCCCAAGGGGAACATACAATAAATTGAAAATGAAGAAAATCGGGCCATGTAAGGTCTTGAAGAAATTAGGGGAAAATGCTTATGAGATCGAGTTACTGGATGGGATTGGAATATCTCCGATATTCAATGTCACATATTTATATCCATATAAAGATGAAGAAGCAAGAACAAATGATAAACAACCAGAGGTTTAGTGGCAGAAGCAGATGCCAGTTGCAGAGAAGCCATAGATGGAATAGATACTGGATAAACGAGTGGGTAAGAAGACCAGGAGGAAAGAATACTATGAGTATCTAGTCAAATGGAAGGGCCATCCAGTGGAAGATGCCATCTAGGAAAATGAAGCAGAGATACAGAAGCATGGATATACCGTGCAGGAGCTCATGGACAGGAGCCCATGAAATTTTTTCAAGCGAGGGAGTATGATGCTAGAGAATCGCAAATATCAAGTGAGCATGGAGCAAGCGAAATGTATTTTTGAGCACATGATAAATTGCTTGAAAATATTTTTAAAGTTGATGCGCCAAATCTTTAATGAAGCCATTTATGAAAGAGCGCCTTTGTATATTGTGTTGGACCTTGAGCGATTCGCTCTCGTCCTTAGTAGACAGGAGGCATTTAATCTAGTTAATGCAAGTAGATAGACTTGAATTCATAGATTAGATAGTTTTAGAAGAAGGAGGAAAAATGAATATAGACACCCTCATTGTACATTGTAGCATGAGCATGATTGTTGAAGTAGGAAGAGCACAGGAGAATAGCAGATAGCTGTAGGAGAAAATCCATGTATAGATCTTGAATTAATAGAAGAAGTTGATTCAAATCCATGGTTTTGTGTCTGTTCTCTGTGTGTTGGTGTTAAATTATGTGCTCATGAGTGTTTTTTTTCCTATTATGCAATTGATTTATTGCTGTGTATATGATTTCATGTTTGAGTTTGAAATCTGAGGGGAAGAAGAATTGAGTTTCAATTGTTTCTCTATCTGAGTGAGGATTCCTACAAGGAGTGTAGTCGAAAACGTCCGCAGGGAGTGCGTTGACGGAGGCTCAAGTGGTTTAACTCTTGTTCTCATTCACCCAGAAGTGAAATTGGGTTACTGGAGCCGTGCCAGGAGTGCGCAGGATTAGAGAGAGTCTCAGTTGGGAATCTGAGCAGAAGCTTTGAAGGACTACTGCTGCAGGTGTGCACAGAGTCGGAAGAACTCAACACTTGGAAGTGTTCGAGGATCGCCGCAAGGAGTGTGTGCAAGAGTCTTCGTGGAGACTCAGAGGTGTGTGGAAGCTCAGGAGGGATAAAGCTTTTAATCTCGTCGAAGAGAAGCACTGGAAGTTTGCGCCACGGAGCATCTAAAACTAGTGTAGCAGGATTGCACGTAGGAGGACGAGTGAGCGCAGAGGAACACTTGGTTGTCTTCAAGAAATCCCCAAGGAGGAAGAAATCGACGACCAGGATCCAGTGGAGAGGACTTGTGGAATCCCGTCAGCCATTGGATCTGCCAAAGAAGCAAGGAGGTTACGACCGTGTTCAGAGTTCAAGCTCCAGGAGTCGTGAGTCGTTGGATCATTGATCAGTTACCCGTCAGCTGTCGGATCAGACAGGAGCTGCACGAGGTTTACCATCAGGATTCAAAATATCGGTAGTCCTGTGGTTGAATGTTTTTCGACATTTGAAACCCCGAAGTCCCGGGAATATCTGGACCGTCCATTAGTTGGGACACGCGGCGGAGATCGAAGGCATCGAGAGTCAGGATATTTGGCATCAGGAAATCAGACTTCCCGAGGACAAGAAAGTTGGGACATCAAAAATCACGAAACCCTAGAGAAATCGAGACCGTCCATCAGAGGGGGACGTGTGGCAGAAGTCAGCGCCATCGGGAAAAGTCTCGATAGGGGAGCCGTCTATCGGTGTTTTGGTCATCGGGATATCAGTGATCTTGGTGACAAGTTGTTTATGCAATTTGGAATCGCAAACCACGAAACCCCGACGAGGAGGAAGGTGCCACCGTGCGGACAGCTGTCAGCATGTAGGAAAGGGGGGAAGCACCATAGTGGGAGCCAACTGTCCGTATAGAGGTGAATCGGGATTCGAGGAATTGAGAATCCCATGGGAAAGTGTTTTGCAACATTTGAAACCCTGTAGCCCCGACGGGGATAAGACTGCGGTCACAGGTTAACGGTCTTATGGGCCAAAGCCTATAGCCAGGAGAGCTAACGCGTAAAGGGCACATCGGGATTCGAGGAATCACGAGTTCTCAGGGCATGTGTATTTCGACATTGGAATGCTCAAAACCCCGATGGGAGTTATGATTGCGGTCTTATAGAAGACGATTGTGTGGACTAGAGGCTTAGCCAGGTGGGGCTAAGGCAACAAAGGAGTGCATCGGGGATCGGGGATCGGTGAAACACGTAGTTTGAACATCACGGGTGTCAAGATCCCGATAGAAGGAACCCCGATAATAAGAAAAGGCCAGTGTTGATTTAGAAGAAAGGGAGATCCAGTGTTTAGTTGCTGTGGGTGGAAAATTTCCCGATAGGGAAATAGAAGAACCTTTCAGTTCTTCAGGCCGAGGAAGGAGGAAAGATCCTGTGAGCGGATGTGCATAGCGGGCATGCCTACGTCACCATCTATGAGAATACTATTCTTGAATAAGGGTCAACTGAAACTTCCACTTGATACCTTGTGACACAAATACCATCTTTGGGGAAGGATTGGTTGGCTCTTCTCTGTGCTCCCCCTACACATGAACACTATGTTGGAGAAAGGATTGGCCAACGCTTCCCAAGAACCCCACTTATTTGAAATTTTTTCTTGAGAAATATCCTATTGAATCTTCCACTGGATACCCCTTAATGCGAATGTCATCCATTAAGAAGGGTTGCTCAACCCTTCTCCATGATAACCCTCCATGGGAATACTATTCTTGAAAAAAGGTTGGCAACCCTTCCATTGGATACTGCACAAGGTGAATACCATCATTGAGGAAGGTTCATCCGATCCTTCACCGTCCTTTCCCTCCATGAGAATACTATGATGGTGGTAGGGTCAATCAATCCTTCCGAAAGACCCCTTATTTAAAAACTTTGCTTGAGGAAGGGTTAGTCAACCCTTCCTCTCGATCAATGTTTCTTTTTTCAAACCACATAAGTCATAAATTATCACACGACCATTTGGTGATCAAACCATATTTTAAAAAAATGCATATAATTATATTAGGCAATAACCATTTGATTTCTTGTTACTTCGTTTAAAATTGGGCAACAACACCATTCAATTAGTGTCACATCTGCATCATTGAAAATAATTAACAAAAAAATCTCATAGTAGAATATTCAGAGAAAAAACAAATGATGCAGGAGCATCTCAAGCGAGCTAGCGCGGAGACAATGGACAACTAGAAAAGCGCCCAACACAAATTTTGAAATATCTTGAACCATAAATGCAACATTAAGTGGAGGCACACTTATATAATGTAATCGGACCTTGAGCAATTCTCTCTCGTCCTTAGTAGATAGAAGGCATTTATGGTAGTTAATGCAAGTAGGTAAAATTGAATGTGTAGATTAGACAGTTTTAGAGCGCAAGAGGGAAACGGGATATAGACACCCTCATTTGTGTATTGTAACATTAGAAGAGGATGAGATAATTTTGGAGAGCATAGAGGAGAAGCAGAGAGCTGTGTAGTAGACTCCATGTACAGAAGTTCTGAATTAATACAAGAAAGCTGTGATTCAGACTCATGGTGTTCATATATTCTTTGCGTATGCATCTTTGAATGTTATGCTCATGAATGTTTTACTCTTTCTGTCATGCAATTGCTTTTATGCTATGTATGAGTGATTTCTTGTTGAATGTTTGAAATCTGAGAGGAAAGGGAAAAGGAATGAGTTTCAATTGTTTCTCTATCTGAGCAAGAGTTCCTGCAAGGAGTGCAGTTGAATTGTCCGCAAGGAGTGCGTCGACAAGGTGTTCAGAGGTTTGTCTCTGAAAGATCAGGAGAGATAGATTTTGTTCTCATTTCCACAGAAGTGCAGTCGGGCACAGGAGCCATGCAAGGAGTGCGAAGGCTGAGTGAAGTCTCAGGGTTGTGAACCTGAGTAAAGCATTGAAAGACTACTGCTGCAGGTGTGCACAGAGTCGAAGACTTAGAAGTGTTTGAAAGTATGCCGCAAGGAGTGCGTGCAAGGGTTTTTTTCTAAGAGACACAGAGTCATGGAAATCTCAGAAGAATTTGAACCTTCGAAGGATTTGAAGGAAAGTAAGAGGCCAAGTACCTTGAAAGTTTGCAGAAAGGTGTAGTGACGAGGGACCGCAGGAGTCAAGCTCTCAGAGGAAGAGAGGAACGGTCGGAATTCTCTGAGGAGAAACTGCGAAGTCCTGTGAGCCGTCAGATCTCACGAAAGAGCAGGGGAGTTACCGCGAGTATTCCTAAGGGTTCAAAGCTCAGGAGGAGTAGGACCGTTGATCCAAGCCACAAGGGCCATTGGATTTACACGTGGATTTCTATATCGGGGTTTCGTAGGTTGAAGTCCCGTAAACTTTGCAACGGGAATCACGAAATCATGAAACGCGAAGTCCCGAAAGCTAAAAGGATTGTGTGGGCCACAGAGGAGTCAGCGAGTGGACAGGTGGCACACTCTCGACAAGAAGTCAATTCAGTTGACTGTTTTGGGGTTTTGTGGGGTGAAGTCCCGAAACCTTTGCATTAGGATTTGCGATATCGCAAAGTCCGAAGTCCCGATGGAGTAAAGGGGCGTTGAAAAGCCAACCTTGTGAGCATGTCGAAATTTCAGAAAATTGGGTTTCGGGAATCGCAGGAATAAGATGCTTGACATCGCAACCGCTGAAATCGTGATAAGGGAAAGTCTGAAAGAGAAAGAGGAAAGGTCAGCGTTAAATTTTTTCGGGTTTCGGGGATTTGAGAGACAGGCGCTCAACCATCGGATTCACGAAAGTGCAAAGTCCAATCTCCCGAAGTATAAAGGGGATTTCTCAAAGTTAAGTGTGGGTGCAGATTTCCCGAAAGGGAAATAGAAGAGCCATTTCAAAGCTCTTCGGGCTAGTGGTAAAGGGAGAAAGATCCCACTGACGTGGACCTTTTGACCTGCGGGTTGAGGAGGGGGCATGCGTCATCAATTTTGGTATCAGAGCTCAGAAAGGTTATTTGCTTTCTGTAGCAGAGAAGGGGAGAATTCACCATGCCGCCAAGGAGAATGGACAGGAAAACACTCGATCTACAAGAGGAGAGGGAAATGCCGAGAAGAAGAGGTAGGCAGATGACTGATCCATCCATGGAGAAAGAAATGCGTGATCTATGAGATATACTCGAAGACATGGAGACAACCCAAATATGCACAGTCAGTGCTGGGGATCTTAGTGATTCCGAGAGTGAAATTGAGGCTGAACATGAAGAAGAAGTTGCAGCTGAGGATGCAGCAAACGAATGCTTGATCAGAGCTATTGCAAGAATGGGTGCAAGAGAGAAAATGGACATTCTAGTTTATGAGGGAAATCTGGATGCAAAGGAGCTTCTAGACTGGATTAGAGCTCTAGACACATACTTTGACTATGAAGATGTCGAAGAGGAAAAGAAGGTCAAGCATGCTGTCACAAGATTGAAGGGACATGCAGCATTGTGGTGGGATGAACTACAAGCTGACAGACACTGCAAGGGAAAGCAAAAGATCAAGAGCTGGGATAGAATGATTGCAAAGATGAAGGTGAAATTCATCCCCAGGGATTACCAGATTACTCTATTCAGGAGAATGCAGAACCTGAGATAGAAGCTGATGACAGTGAAAGAATACACTGAAGAATTCTACAAGCTAAACATCAGGGCAGGTCATCGAGAAAGCGATGATGAAAAGGTTGCTAGGTACATGAATGGTCTGAGATATGATATTCAGGATGAGATGAGCATGGTAACCATCTGAATGGTGGAAGATGCTTATCAGATGGCTTTGAAAGCTGAAGAGAAGCTGAGTTGAAGGCAGGGTCAAAGAGGTCGAGGCAGAAGTCATCCCAGAGGCAAATCAGTTGCCCAGGACAAATATCAGAAGCCCAGGGAGGACTGGAAGAAACCTCAGACTCGAACTGAGGGAGGTGGAACCTCATAGAGAGGGAAATATGATGAACATAGAGGGAAGCATACCGAGCAAAGAGGAGATTATGCTGATAATAATACTTTTCCTCGTACTAGAGGTAGAGGAAGAGGAAGAGGCGGAGTGATAACATACTTCACATGTGGAAAGAATGGGCACAAGTCTTATGAGTGTCTAGATAAAAATAAAGAAGGAGGAGAAAATCACATCGTCGAAGCACAGAGGCGGGATGTTGAGGTAGAAGACGCTGAAGGCAGAAGATTGCTGATGATGCGAAAATTTATTTTGACACCAGAGAAGGAGGTGGAGAGTTCAGTCCAAAGAACCAGACTTTTCTAGACTGCTTGCAAAACCAAGGACATGGTATTCAAGGTCATTGTGGACAGTGGTAGCATAGACAATCTCATTTCTATGGATATGGTAGAAAAGCTGGAGCTGGAGACGATTGATCATCCAAGCCCATACAGAGTTTCATGGCTACAAAAAGGACATCAAGTAACTTCCACTAAACAATGTTTAATTGAGTTTAAGATAGGAGGATATAATGATAAGATACTCTGTGATGTTATTCCCATGGATTTTTTTCATCTATTGCTGGGTAGACCATGGCAATATGACAGGAATGTGATTCATGATGGGAGAATGAATACATACACCCTAGAGAAGAATGGGAGGACTCACATGTTACTTCCAATTAAGTATAAGGAGGTGAAACCAGAAGTAAGAAACACTGTACTTCTCATGAGTGGGAAGGAACTTCTTACAGAAGTTAAGAAGAAGGAGGATCCACAATTCATTGTGGTCAGGAAATCGAAGATTGTTTTGACTAGCACAAGAGTAGACGATTTACCAGAAGAGGTTCAGGAACTGCTGGAAGAGTTCACTGACATAGTAGTGGATGAACTACCTCGTTCGTTGCCACCGATCATAAGTGTGAGTCATAATATTAATTTCATACTAGGAGCCAGTCTGCCAAACAAAGACGCATATAGATTGACGCCACAATAAAATGAAGAGGTCAAAATACAAGTCTAGGATTTGTTGGACAAAGGTTTGGTCAGGGAAAGCTTGAGTCCATGTGCTGTTCCAATAGTACTCAGTCCGAAGAAAGATGGAGGCTGGAGGATGTGTACTGACTCAAGGGTGATCAACAAGATAACCATCAGGTACATATTTCCATTACCAAGGATGGATTATCTGATGGATTTCTTGAGTGGAGCAAAATTCTTTTCAAAGATTGATTTGAAAAGTGGTTATCATCAAATCCGCATGAGAGAAGGTGATGAGTGGAAGATAGCATTCAAAACAAACGAAGGGTTGTATGAATGGCTTGTTATTCCATTTGTCTTAAAAAACATGCCGAGTACCTTCATGAGGTTGATGAACGAAGTCCTGAGGGAGTTCATCAGAAAATTTGTTATAGTATATCTGGATGACATACTGGTTTTCAGTAAAACAGTGGCAGAGCATCTGAAACATTTGGCTACAGTGATGCAGAAATTATAGCAGGAGAAGCTGTTGATAAATATGAAGAAATCCTCATTCATGAAGACAAAGCTCATTTACTTGGGATTTGTTATTTCTGCAGATGAGTTGAGGATGGATCCAGATAAGGTGGAGGTAATTAAGAATTGGCCATCACCGAAGAATATCTTTGAAGTGAGAAGTTTTCAAGGATTGGCTAGTTTCTACCGAAAATTCATCAATAATTTCAGTGGAATTAATGCACCGATGATGGACACAGTGAAGAAAAGACACAAGTCTTTTCATTGGACAGAAGAAGCTGAGAAGTGTTGCCGGATTTCCAAAAGACATTTTAGGTGAAATGCGATGCAAGTGGATTTGCAATAGGGGCAGTCTTAAGTCAGGAAGACAAGCCGATAGCATACTTTAGTGAGAAGCTGAATGAAGCGAAAGTGAAATACTCCACTTATGATAAGGAGTTTTACGCTATTATTCAACAATTGAAAAAATGGAGGCATTACTTGATCTCGAAAGAGTTTGTCTTATACAGTGACAATCATGCACTGCAGTTTGTGACTCAACAAGAAAAGTTGAATTAGAGACATGTTAAATGGGTTGAGTATATGCAAAATTTCACTTTTGTGATTAAACATATTTCTGGTACTGCTAACAAAGTTTCTGATGCTTTGAGCAGGAAGTGTTTGCTATTGCAGGAGTTCAAAGCCAAAACGTTGGGTTTTGATGACCTTAGGGACATGTAAGCAGATGATCAGGATTTTAAGGAGGCGTATGAAGTAGCTGAGAACCCAATTCTCAGGGATAGAAGTCAATGGACAAAACACATGATCCAAGAAGGGTTATTTTTTAGAGGTAATCAACTTTTTATTCCAAAATTCTCCATGAGGGAGAATTTGCTGAAGGAGAAACATAGTGGAGGATTGGTAGGACACTTTGGTCACGACAAGATGTTCACAAAATTTAATGAGTCATACTTTTGGTCGGGGATGCGAGCAGACATCAATAGATTCGTGGACAGATGTAGAATTTTCCAGCATTCAAAGGGGAGGAAACATAATGCAGGTTTTTATCAACCATTGCCCATACCAGAGAGGCCGTGGGATGCAGTCAGCATGGATTTCATATTGGGGTTGCCAAGAATGCAAAGAGGCTTTGACTCAATCTTTGTGGTGGTGGATAGATTTTCCAAAATGGCACACTTCATTCCATGTTAGAAGACCAGTGACGCAACTCACATTGCGAATCTGTTTTTCAAAGAAGTCATTCGAATTCATGGTTTGCCAAGGAGTATAGTTTCGGATCGAGACACCAAGTTCATAGGGAATTTTTGGAGGACCTTATGGAAGAAGCTGGGAACTAACTTTTCATTTAGTTCGATTTATCATCCTCAGACGGATGGACAAACAGAAGTCTGGGAGACTTGCTGAGAAGCCTGGTGATAGAACACCACAGCCAGTGGGACAACATATTACCACATGCATAATTTTCTTATATCGACTCAGTTAACAGAAGCACAGGGTAGAGTCCATTTTAGATTGTCTATGGCATACAACTGAGAGGAATTTTTGAGCTGAGAGATTCAGAACAGAATGCAACTAGGAGCGCTAGTGCAGAAGATTTCACAGAGGCGATGAAGGAACTTCACAGCCAGGTGAAGGAGAGATTGCAGAATTCAAGCCAAGAATATAAGCGAAGAGTATATCAACATAGGAGACAACTTCAGTTTGAAGTTGGTGATTTGGTTCTGGCAGATTTGAGGAAGGAAAGGTTCCCGAGAGGATCATATAATAAGCTGAAGATGAAGAAAATCAGAGCGTGTAGGGTCTTAAAGAAGTTTGGGATGAATGCTTACGAGATCGAATTACCTGATGGGATCGGAATTTCTCCGATATTCAATATCTCAGATTTATACCCATATAAAACTGTGGAAGCAGGGACAGGAAATGAGCAGCCAGTGATCCAATGGAAAAAACATATTCCAGTTGCAGATAAGCCACAGATGGAGTGCATACTGGACAAAAGAGTAAGCAAGAAGACCAGGCGAAAGTAATATTTTGAGTATTTGGTCAAATGGAAAGGCCATACAGTTGAAGATGCCAACTGGGAGAATGAAGCAGAGACACAGAAGCATGGAAACACCATGTGTGAGCTCATGGACAGGAGCCCATGAAAATTTTCAAGCGAGAGAGTATGATGCAGGAGCATCTCAAGTGAGCCAGCACGGAGACAACGGACAGCTGGAAAAGTGCCCAAATTTTTTTTTGAAATATCTTGAACCATAAATGAAACATCAAGTGGAGGTGCACTTGTATAATGTAATTGGACCTTGAGCAATTCTCTCTCGTCCTTAGTAGATAGAAGGCATTTATGGTAGTTAATGCAAGTAGGTAAAATTGAATGTGTAGATTAGACAGTTTTAGAGTGCAAGAGGAAAACGGGATATAGACACCCTCATTTGTGTATTGTAACATTAGAAGAGGATGAGATAATTCTGGAGAGCATAGAGGAGAAGTAGAGAGTTGTGTAGCAGACTCCATGTACAAAAGTTCTGAATTAATACAAGAAAGTTGTGATTCAGACTCATGGTGTTCATATATTCTCTGTGTATGCATCTTTGAATGTTATGCTCATGAATTTTTTACTCTTTCTGTCATGCAATTGATTTTATGCTATGTGTTATCACCCCATAATTTATGGGAATCAGTGTTCTGAATATTATTTATTTAGTTCAGGCGTAGGTGTTCACTCATGACGCATGGCGAAGGCGGAGGAAAACGCCCGACAGTGACCAAGCACAAGATGAATGTTTGCGCCCAAACTTCAAAGCGATTTTTGGTGCAATTTTTAGCAAAAAGGTGGATTGGTTCGAAATGGCAAAAGTTTAATGCTGGTGGGCAAAGACAAAGTGGGTTGTTCTCCAAAATTTGGTGAATTTGGCAAAAGATTTTGGCCCCTGGGCCTTTGCCTTTAGGCAGAGTTTTATAAAAATATTAACAAAGTTTCAGCAAAAGTCTAAATGGCCTCGGGCCAACCTCCTAAAGCTCGACATCTAAGTATAAGCATCATCCAATACACCTGCAGCAAACACAACCCAAAGTCAGTGCCGACCCCAAAGCCCAAGCCTCGGGCTCATCACTTGACATAACATTGAACTGTTGGTTTATTTAAACGCTGGTTTATTCAAACGCTAAAGTTGAGTCTGCCACATGCATGTGGGATATCCCCTGCAGAAGATCAAAAAATATATAAAACTCAATTTTGAAACCCTAMGCCAGTTGTTGAAAAGGTTTCAAGGTGTCGTTGGCAGGGAGCCACGCGTATGCACAAACAACCTCCAAGCACTCAACGCCGAGGATAGGCACCGTTTCTTACAGCACCAGCAATACCGCAAAGACAGAACATGATCATTGAAATGAAAACATGATTTTGCTTGTTAAATGGGAACCCTCTCTTGGGAGTTTTGTGTATTTCATTAACTTGTGCTTTAACAAGTTTCTTGCAGGTGATATTTTGGAGGGGAAAACAAGAGGAGACCTGTGATGTTGCTCGTGTACTGTCAAGTTATAATAACCTCACTATGGCCTGTGTTTTTTCTCATAGGGATATCCTTGATTTAGCGAAGTATGGCAGCATACCTGTTATCAACGACTTGTCTGACTATAGCCATCCTTGTCAAATCATGGATGATGCCCTCACTATTATTGAACATCTCGGTGGACTGGAAGGGGTTAAGGTTATTTATGTTGGAGATGGAAATAACATTGTACACTCATGGCTTTTACTGGCTGCTGTGGTTCCATTTCACTTTGTTTGTGTTTGCCCCAAGAGATCTGAACCCGATCGTGCAACTGAGGAGAAGGTAAGGAACGTAGGGATTACTAAAATCGAAATAACAAATGATCCTGCAGAAGCTGTAAGGGGGGCAAAGATTGTATATACAGATGTATGGGCCAGAAGGATCAAGCTTCTTATCGTTTTGAGCGCTTTAAAGGCTCTCAGGTTAAAGAATCTATGATGGCATTGGCAAGCCCAAAGCAGTATTCATGCACTGTCTTCCTGCTGAAGGAGGGACTGAAGTCCCTGATGGTGTTATAGAGGCTCCCAATTCGGTTGTTTTCCCTCAGGCAGAGAATCGCATGCATGCCCAAAATGCCATTATGTTGCATGCTCTTGGACTTTGAGCATTGTTGTGCTATTGAAATTTACACTATTCGTAGCTAAATTCCCAATAAAATTTCACTAGCATTATTTCACAGACAGTTGAATGTGCACAGCTTTGTAGTAGTTTTAGTTGCATGAGTCAATGTTGTAAACTTTGGGTCCCCAAAAGACTCATGAATAGTTACAAATTGCAAGGAGATATTTCAAACTCAGGCTTGTAAAGTTGCTATAAAGCTACTTTTTGGGGGGTTATCTGAACCTGGCAGAGTTTCTGTTTGTTTCAAGTAAAGCATGTGGAGAAGGCATTAACCTTACTCGCTAGGCGATAAGTAAAGCTTTCAGAATAGGCACAATGATATATTGAAAATGAAGCCTCTACCATTTTTCGTTTGCATGTTTTTTGTGGCAGATTCTCAGAAGATGGCCCCAGATCCTTGATTAAAGATAGAGCACAAGCCTGCATTATTCACTACAAAGGGAGTGAATATGCAACTTAAAGCACTGGACATCAAAGAAACTGGAATAAGTAACTGTGGATTAGGTGCATAAGTGAATGTTATGTATGAAAAGTTCGGAAAGGTGAAAGATACAAAATTTATGCATGAATATCAACGTTAGTCACCATATCCAAACAAGGGATGGATTCGATGTAAATGCTGCACAGAGGGAACTAAAAGGCCAAGAATTGATGACACTTATGCGAACACAGGACCTTCGGATGCCAGAGCACCAGTTGAAGAGGCTGTTAGGCCACAACCCTATAGAGGATTCTCAGGGTATGCTAATACTGTCAGTAATAATAAGGTTATGGGTCAGAGTGGAAATATTGGATCATATTTGAATGGCAGTGATCAGTTTGTGGTTGGTCCGTGTCTTATTGCACCCATATTTTATGCTATAACTCCAAGTTTACGATGCCATGGAGATAACTATGGAGGCGCTGAGAAAAATACTTGCTGACAAGGCACAATTGCTAAAGGTGGAACTCCTATTTGCCAGGATTGATGCATATCAATGGGTCCAGCATTCCCTGTTATTTGAGGTTGTTATTAATGATAGCAAGGCTTTGGCTCGCTATGATTGAAATTGTTTAGTTGTCTATGAAGATAGTGGCCAACAGGGGACCCGTATTCGAATTGATGTCCACATGTTTAGGGAGCAGTTAATCACAGGTGGCAGAGCACCTTCCTTTTCCAAGCAGAAGACTAGCAACCTATGGGACACGTGGCAGTTTCATTCAGGGCAGTCGAATTTCAGTTGAACAGCCAACAAGGAAATGATCACCCCCATAATCCGAGGGCAGTTACACAGAGTTGGCAGCGCATCATGGTTTAAAGGCATCAATCTTACAACTGGCAGCCAATCTCCAACAAAACCTCCAGCGTTCAGTCTCATTGCCAGCAAACCAGTAACTAATTCCAGGTGTCGGGCAACAGATATCACATCTAGTTTTCAGTTACTTTGCTGTTCGATTTGTTTGAGGGAGTAATCGACAGGATACAGATCCAGATTTCAAGGCAACAATTAGAGGGAGGTGGCAGAGTATTTTTCTTTTACCAGGCAGAGGACCAGCAATCGAAAAGATAAGTGGCTATCCTCTCCCTGATTTGAGGGACAAGTATCCACAATCTCCCAACGAATTTGAGACAACTAAAGCAACAGTTTCTAAACACAGTTCCCTTTTAGTTTACTGTTGTATTGTTCTAGGAGACAAATTGGCACATGTCAATCTTTGTAACTGTTTACTATTCTTAGACTGTAGAGGCAGGGCCCGAGTCTTGAAGGGCTGAGGCTTGTTTTTATTATTTATAGTGATGTAAAAAACTTAAGAAGGGTTCGACTGGGGCTGACCATTAGAGGGCTCGACCTGTGGAATTTTTTCCATTTGGTTAGAGTATGTTTCAGCAGTAGATGTTTTTATGATGAGAGAGTCAAACCTGTGTGAGAGGTCTCGATCTGTAACTTTTATTTTGTATTTGCTGGAGCTGAGGGCTGTGCTTTTAGCCAGAGAATTTCTCCGTAATCCTTTAATGATATCAGTGAATATTCCTCTGTAATTTTTATGACAGATCAGAAATAGACATATTTCTTTGACAAGATTCTTGTGTAGTGATAGTGGTGGTGTTCTTCCTCTGTTTAATGTTTCTCCTTGTGGTCATGATTCTCGTTTTCTTTTCCTTATTATCAGAAGGAAAGTTATAGGGGTAGAATTTATCAGCGTATACTTTGCCTCTCGGCTTTTGATAATCTTTATATTGATCTTCGAAAAGGCTAGCTTAGGGATTCTTAAGTGCTCCTTTGCCTGTCTTTTTCCTCACCTATTTCCTTCCTCAAACCGACGCCATCAACACTCAATACGATCCATTATTGCTGCTACCTTGCCTTGTGAAAGAGCTCTATCCATATCTGAGTTTGAATCACCTAGTCTAAAACACAGACCCCATTTGCCCAATGGCCCTCCTTGCTGTCCCAAGCTGACCATCTAAAAACCAAAATAAAAAACCCTATATTTACCTTGCTTTATAACTAGCCTAACATCAGTCCTATTGCCCAAACAAAGCTAAATATTAAAGAGAGATCCCTCTCTGAGTCTTGGAGGGATAGATCCAATACTCGAAGCGGTTCGAGGTTACCTCTGTGTTTGCCTCAGTAGCCTTAGGAAAATTACAGAGTGCTAACACTATGTATGAATGATTTCTTGTTGAATGTTTGAAATCTGAGAGGAAAGGGAAAAGGAATGAGTTTCGATTGTTTCTCTATCTGAGCAAGAGTTCCTGCAAGGAGTGCAATTGAATTGTCCGCAAGGAGTGTGTCGACAAGGTGTTCATAGGTTTGTCTCTGAAATCTCAGGAGTGATAGCTTTTGTTCTCATTTCCACAGAAGTGCAGTCGAGCACAGGAGCCGTGCAAGGAGTGTGCAGGCTGAGTGAAGTCTCAGGGTTGTGAACCTGCATAAATCATTGAAAGACTACTGCTGAGGTGTGTACAGAGTGAAGGATTTCAACACTTAGAAGTGTTTGAAAGTTTGTCGCAAGGAGTGCATGCAAGCGTTTTTTCTAAGAGACGCAGAGTCGTGGAAAGATTAGAAGAATTTGAACCTTCGAATGAGTCGAAGGAAAGTAAGAGGCCAAGTACCTTAAAAGTATGCAGGAAGGCATAGTGACGAGGGACCATAAGAGTCGAGCTCTCAGAGGAAGAGACAGACGGTCGGAATTCTCTGAGGAGAAACTGCGAAGTCCTGTGAGCCATCAGATCTCACGAAAGAGAAGGGGAGTTACTGCGAGTATTCCTAAGAGTTCAAAGCTCAGGAGGAGTAGGACCATAGATCCAAGCCACAAGGGTTCTTGGATTTACACGTGGATTTTTATATTGGGGTTTCAGAGGTTGAAGTCCTATAAACTTTGCAACGGGAATCGTGAAATCACGAAACGCAAAATCCCGAAAGCTAAAAGGATTGTGTGGGCCATAGAGGAGTCAGCGAGTGGACAGGTGCCGCACTCTCGACAAGAAGTCAATTTAGTTGACCATTTTGGGGTTTTATGGGGTGAAGTCCTGAAACCTTTGCATTAGGATTTGCGATATCGTGAAGTTTGAAGTCCTGATGGAGTAAAGGGGTCTTGAAAATTTAACCTTGTGAGCGCGTTGGAATTTTGGAAAATCGGGTTTCAGGAATCGCGGGAATAAGCTTCTTGACATCGCGACCACCGAAATCGTGATAAGGGAAAGTCCAAAAGAGAAAGAGGAAAGGTCAGCGTTGACTGTTTTCGGGTTTCGGGGATTTGAGAGACAGGCACTTGACCGTCGGATTCGCCAAAGTGCAAAGTCCGATATCCCGAAGTATAATAGGGATTTCTCAAAGTTAAGTGTGGCTGAATATTTCCCGAAAGGGAAATAGAAGAGCCATTTCAAAGCTCTTCGGGCCAGTGGTAAAGGGAGAAATATCCTGTTGACGTGGACCTTCCGACCTGCGGGTTGAGGAGGGGGCATGCGTCATCAACAAACTTTCATATAAATTAGAGGGAACTTACAAAAAAAGAAATGGAAATGGAAAATATGTTTATAAACACATGGAAAAAACTCCACATGCTAATATACAACATGATATACCACCTACATGTTGAAATAAGGGAAAAAATAATAGAAGTAAAGTATTGAAACTATTTTCTTTTCCTACATAAATTTACATGACTTCAATTGAGAATGCATGGTTTTCCCAATATTAGTTTCTATTAATTAATCATCCATATTTTAATGCTCCCAGCCCCAATCTCGGTCGCGCCACTGCTAAAACGACCATATAAAATTTTATGATACTAATTTTAGATGCAGAAATTACACAAAGCATAACATTCAATCTCATGAAATTGTCCATACTAAATAAAAGTGTAAATGTAATTACTTTAAATGTACACAATAGTAACTAAGAAGATACAACAACGTTCAACCACATAAATGGAATTTTGAATGCATCATTCTACTCAGAGCAAGCAACAATAACCAAAATAACTTAGAGTAAAACACAACAATTATCTCAACATTTAACATAAATAAACACAGAAAATAAGAACACTTATCTTAGTAAGTATGTAACCCATTGTAGAGGAAAGACGTTCCTCTCAACCATAGACTTGTTTTGTAATGTCCACCAACCTAGTTGAGGAACGTTACGGTGTAGAAAAATCATAAAAACTGAAGAAAAAAAAAACTCCTAATTAAAATTTGTGTAGGTTACATCTACGAATTTCACATGGATTTAACTATTGTATGATATCATTAATTTGATACATCTAAAGAATGTAAAACAATGTGAGTTCAGTTCAATAATTAAACACAACAACATATAAATCACTCTCAAATACACAGAGTTCATGCACAACAATTTAACTCATAAATACAAGTTACACAGAAGAAAGATAAACCACTTATCTTTTATAAATAGTTGTGAAACCAACTTCTTGGGGAAAAATTTCCACCCAACCATAGAATTTTTGTTCCAAATATGAACAACCAATCACCCCCGAGATGAGACTAGTAATCCACAAAAGAGAGCGATCTCTCACTGTCCACTCACAACTCAGAAATCCCACAATCCATTGGTATTCTCCTACAACTATCCCTATTTTCCACCAACTCTCTTCCTCTTGACCTTCCCAAACCACTAGTGATTCCCCCTTGGACCCATCTCTTATAAATCCTCCTAGACCCTCCCCTCTCTTCTATATTAATTCATCTCCCATCTCTGTCCATGTCCCCTTAGTAGTCGACACCACATTTTATTTATTAAAACTTAGAAATTCAATTCGCATATACATCGCTTTGGTCGTAGCCACACATTATTTCATTTATCGGGGCCAACCCATGGAATGCACCATATATTTGTCAAGCCTAACCAAAGGAACATGCCATTCATTTATCAAGGCCCCCAACAAACTTGGCTAGGACTCTGAGATGTGGTTCTGAAACTCCAGCTGCTCGAAATGGAGTCTTGCATTATGTTTTCTTCAATATTGACAAAAATTTGCGGGTATTACTCCCACATGGTTTCTTCATACTCCCATGTAGCATGTTTAGGACTGTAGTAGGTTCATTGAAACTTTACCAACACTATGGATTTGTTCTTGGTCACTTTGAATTTTCGGTTCAGGATGCGTACTGGTTCCACCCGGAAATACCCTCTGTGCTCCACCTGAATCACATTCTAATAAATTATGTGGTTAGGGTCATAAACATATTTCTTTAATAGTGATACATCAAATACATTATGCACTCTCATGGATGCAGACAATGCTAGCATGTATGAAACCTGCCCTACATTTTCTAATATTTCAAAAGGTACACAATATCTTGTTGCCAACTTTGGGAAACTTCCTAATCTTACTGAACTTCTTTTAGACTTCACTTTTAAAAACACATGTTCACCCACTGTAAAATATCTGAAAACTTTGTTCTTGTCTGCATAGATTTTATTCATGTCCTGGGAATCCTTTCAATTCAACTTGATCTTTTCCATATTCTCTTCCATTTCCTTCAACAAATCTGGCCCAACAAATGCTCTGTCTACTGGATTATCCCAACTTACTGGTGTATTACACTTCCTTCCATACAATGCTTCAAATGGTCTCATTTTTAACGAAGCTTGATATCCATTATTGTAATCAAATTCAACTAAGTGGATATTATCTTCCCACTTTTATGGATGGTCCATCACATAGATCCTGAGCATGTCCTCAATTATTTTGTTAGTCCTCTCTATTTTCCAATCTGACTCTTGGTGATATGTTGTACTGAGATTTAAATTAATTCTAAAGCCTTTGAACAAACCCTTCCAAAAATTGGAAGTAAACTTTGGATTTGTGTCTAAAACTATTTCATTAGGCACTCCGTGTATCCTAACAACTTCTTTCATATAAATATCCATAATATTTTCTACCTTATGTGTAGTCTTCACTGGAATAATATGTGTTTCCTTAGTTAATTTATCCACCACCACCATGATGGAGTCACACTGATTCACTTTTCTGGGAAACATAGTAATAAAATCCACTGTGACCACTTCCCACTTCCATTCTAGAATGGACAGTGGTTACAATAACCCATCTCGATACTTATTCTCAGTCTTCACTTTATATAACTTTAGCCATATGGTTATGTAATTAGCCACTTCTTTATCCATTCCTGGCCAAAAGTATTAGCTTCTTACAACTGCAATGGTATTCTGATATCATGCGTTCCCAACATATGGCACATTGTTCATTTCCCTTAACACTACATTTTTCAGCTCACTTGAATTTGTCACATATAATTTTCCTTTGTACCTGAGAATTTCATCTTCTTTCAACTCATAATAATTAAATTTATGTTGAAAATTACCTTGTTTTAATGTTTCTTTTATTTTTAATTAGTGCTGATCTAAATTTGATGCCGCAATAATTTTATCTTTCATATCAGTCCTATACATGTTGATGGTTGCAATATGCACTTCATGAGCTCTCATGTTGAGTGCATCAACCACCTGATTTCCTTACCTTTTATATTCTTGATTTCAAAGTTGTACTCACTAGAAATTCAAGCCATCTAGTTTTTCTAGCATTTAATGTTGGCTGGAAAAACAAATGTTTTAGACCATAGTGGCATGTCCTTAGCTCAAATTTCCTCCCCATGAGGTAATTTATCCACATTTTTAATGCATGTACAATTTTTGTTAATTCCAAATCATGGGTAGCATAATTCCTTTCATTTTCTTTTCATTTTCTTGACTCATAGAATACCACATGATATTTTTTACTGAGGAATACACCAGTCCCTTCCTTGCATGCATCAATGCACACAACACACTCTTCATCTGGATATACAATATTCAATATTGGCACACTTGTAAATATGTCCTTTAGCTACTCAAAACTTTGTTCACACTTGGGATTCCATTCAAAATTCACTCCTTTCTTTTGCAAAGAATTCATTGGGCTTGAATTCTTCTAGAATCCTTTTATGAATCTTTGGTAATAACCAACAAGACCCATGAGTGATATAAACTCTATGACATTTCTTGGCACTGCCCATCCTCTAATGGCCTCTATCTTCTCAGGATCAATTGTTATCCCTTCTATTGAAATTATATACCTTAAATAGTGAATCTTCTTTTTATAAATGATGAACTTACTTAGATTAGCATACAACTTATGATCTCTTAAAACTTGCAACAACATTCTTAAATGTTTCTCATGTTCTTCTTCTGACTTGGAGTAGATGAGTATATCATTTAGGAACTCAATTACAAACTTGTTTAGATATTCCCTGAACACTCCATTCATTAGGCACATAAAATATGCTAAGGCATTTGATAGTCCAAATGGTACTACTATGAATTAATAATGACCATATCTTGTTCTGAATGTTGTCTTGATGATTTCTTCTTCCTTTATCCTCACTTGATTATAACCTGATATCAAGTGAATATTCGAAAATATTCTTGCACATTTTAGTTGATCAAATAAATCATCAATCCTTGGAAAAGGATATTTGTTCTTTAAGGTGAACTTATTCAACTATCCGAAATCAATACATATCCTTAAGGTTCCATATTTCTTCTTCACAAAAATAGCTGGGGCTCCCCAAGGTGACACACTTGGTCATATATACCCCTTCTTCAAAATCTCTTCAAGTTGCATCTGCAACTCTTTCAATTTTGGCATGCCCATTTTGTACGGTGTCTTGGACATTGGGGAAAATCCTAACACTAAATCGATAGAGAAATCAATGTCTCTCTTTGGTAGAAATACTAGGATTTCCATAAAAATATATTCAAAGTCCATTAAGACCAGATGGTATTCAATGTGTTTCACTTTATATCTCGCTTCCTCTTCCATATGGGCTACAAAAATTTGGCATCCCTTCTTGAAAATCTTTTTCAACTACATAGATTAAATCTCTGTAACAACTAGACCTCTTGGAATGCCTTGAGTCTTACCTTGCATCCCTTCTTCATCAAGACATGTGATTATCTTGTTATGAAAATCTAGGATGACATGGTGTTTTTCCAACCAATTCATGCTAATAAGGAAATCATATGAACCCAATGGTATGATGTTTACATCTTTCTTTGTGTTGATTCCATTCATGTATATCGAACAATATGTAAACAACTCATTGATTTTCCTCTTATCCCACGTGACTAACTGAACTAACCAATATTTCTTATGCTTACTCATTTGCAAGTGAAAACTTTCAACAATGTTAGCATTTATGTAATTATGGCTGGCTCCGGAATCAATTAAAATTGTTATGGGATGGTTATCAATATTACCTTCCACTTCAATCATGTGAGATCGATATTCCACCTACTTGTTGTCCAAGGATGGAAAAATCCTTGGCATGTTTCCTCCCATGCATTCCACTTTTTCATCCTCCTGAATGTTGTGCAAAGTCCTCGTTCTTTCACCTTTGTGAGGTAATTTCCTATATAAGTAATTTCCTTCAAATCCCCAACGTTGTTCAAGCTTCTTCCTTGGCATTTTCCTAAATGAATCTAAAATCTTGTGCTCCTTTTGGGTTGACTGACCTTGTTGATTTTCTTAGGAATTGTTCTTGAAAAATGGTGGCTTAAAACCTTTCTTCCTTTGACCCTTCTTACCCTTCATCTCGTCATTCCATTATTTTTAGAAAACTAGCCTTCATATGCTCTGCTCATAAAGATGCATTTCTCTTCTTATGGCTTCCTCCAAATTCTTGGGGTTATCATATTGTATCTAGTCATTATAGAAAGAAGGTAAACTTCTTATAAACCTTTGTATTTTGACCTTCTCATCCTTTATGAAGTCAACATACTTCATCAATTCAAAGAACTGCTTCTCATATTCATCCAATGTCATGCTTCCAAACTTGAGTTCAAATAAATTTTTCATATTCCTTTCATAATAATTCTCAGAATAATATTTCCCTTGGAAATATCCTATGAAATTCCTCCATGAGATCCTCTTCTCATCAAGGTGCTTGGTTTTCTTAAGCTGATCCTACCACATGGTTGGATTTCCTTGTAAGTGGTAGGTTACAATTATAGCTTCTACCCAGGAGGGGTAATCATGCAGTTGGAAATATTTCCTCATTTCCAATAGCTAGGCCTTGACCTATTCTCCTTTCCTATATCACCATTGAAATTTGGTGTCTTGATGTTATTGAGTTCACCTTGAAATATGTATACCTTAGGCCTTTTCCTTTTCCTATTCACAAGAGACACACTTGGGCTGCTCTGTGGCCATGAAATTGCATGATTTATTTCGTTGGATTTCATTGGATATTGATGATGCATGCTCATGCTTCTTGATTTTATAACATTCACATGGTCATCCTGTTGATGATTTTTTGACTTTCTTATGAAACATATTTAGACTTTGAAGTATTTCTTCTTGAACCTTCATAATTATTTCATTATGTGCCCTACATCTCTACACTTCTCTATGTAGGATTTGTTGAAATACTAGTTGTCATTGATGTCAACCCTTGAAGAAGTCTGGTAACCCAAAGGTATGGTTATGGAACCCGTAGTTGATCAAGGAATTTTTTTATGAAGGATGGTGTGAATGCAGGTAACTCACTCATGGTTGGATATTCCTCATCATGCCATTTTTGGTGATAGGTGGTACACCATGTGGTTCCTCTCGATTGAGGAGTTATGGCCTTGTGACGTTAAAAGCCCCAAAGAATGGTCAAGAATCCCCTAGTTAGTTACAAGTCAATTAATGAAAGGGTAAAGTGGTTGCAATAAGAAATCCCTGAAGTAAGAAAATACATTACTTAGAAAAAGTATAAATACCCCTCAAGGATTCTTTCATATGTACAATTCACATACATATCTATTGATTATCTATCTTATGAAGAAATTTTGGGCTATTGGAAAATATGAGGTTGAGTTTGAGGTAGAAATTATGATGTTACGAAGGAAGGTCGAAGGTGAAAGTCTCAAAGTTACAGAAAATGTGAGAACTTAGTTTCTGAGGTATCCACAGGTTGCAAGTCATAAGAGCATGGATGTATGCAAGATATAATGGAGAAAAGTGTGGATATTCATGGGTAGTAGTGAAGGAAGTTGTGGATTTGTGAAAAGCTTGTGAGAGGGTGAGAAGAGAAGCTTATACCAGATTGTTGATGACTAGGTTGGTTTACTTATTTTTTATTTGATACAATAGAGTTTCTACAAGATCAAAGGTATGTTCTTTATGTGTGTTTATCATGGATGATATGGCACATTCTTGAGGCATGTTTTGGAGGAAATTTTGGTTTATGCTTTCATATGGTTGAGGTCCATGTTTTGGTGTCATTTATACATGCCTGAGACATATCCTTGGTACATTGTATATGCTTGTTATGGTTCATTGTTAGAAGCACATATTTGTGATATTGGCATATGTTTGAGGCATGTCTTATGGTATATAGTATGATGCATTATTGAGGTACATTGTGGTACATGGTTTGGATACTTGATGTTGATATGGTATATATGAGTAGATCTGGTTGATATATCAATGAGAGAGACAATGACATGGATAGTGACATGTTACATGTTGATCAATTACAAGTTGATGTGACAGTGACATGTTATAGGTTGATCAATTATAGGTTGATGTGAAAGTGACAGGTTACAGTTTGATGGTCAGTTATAGGTTGATGTGACAGTGACAAGTTGGATGACAAGTTTATTTTAGGTTGATTATCAAAGGAGATGACAATATCATTGGTAGTGAGATTTTGGTATACATTTATATTTTAGGGCGATAGGATGGGGCAATGAAAGGGGGTTGTAGCTTTTTTCTGATTGGTATCAAAGAACTCAGGGAGTTGGAGCTTCCTTCAAGTTGGAGCCTAAGAATCAGGGGGTTGTAACCTCCTTCTGATTGGATCCGGAGAATTCAGGGAGTTGTATATTCCTTTAGGTTGGAGACTGTAAATAGGGGGTCATAGCCTCCTTCCAGTTGCAGCTAGAGAATTGGGAAGTTGGTGCTTTAAATTTATTTATTCTTTTGATATATAAGAAAATCATTCTGTGGTTTTCTCCCATTTGGGTTTCCATGTAAATCCTGGTGTTTTGTGTCTATGTGGATTTCTATTATGCTCTGTTGATTTATATTTCTCATGATATATTGATGATATAGTTATGATGAAATTACTGATTACATATTATGTTTAAATGTGATAATAAAGTGATCATATTGATTCACCCCCCCTCTCATTATTCTAATGATCGATATCAGTGCAGGTCATTCAAGAAACAATCTAACCACTAGAAGGATATCATAGAATACGCTAATATATGAGTATCAAAGTTTGACGACCAAAACTATGCCTTCTAGAGAAGAAGGATGAAAACATATGTGCAGGAACAAGGATTTGATTTCTGACGAGCAGTAGTAGATGCATATAATGCACCAACCACTCCATCAACAAAAAAGGATGGAAAAAACTTGAAGAAAACAATTCAAGGGCAAAAAATGCTATTATGAATGGTCTAACTGAATCAATACATGTCAACGTTATGCATTTTGAATCTGCAAAGGAAGTTTGCCATAAAATTCAGAATATCTATGAAGGTGATGCCAAATTCAAGGGAGCTAAACTTGAAACCTTTAGAGACAAGTTCAAACAATTGAATATGAAGGAAGATTAAGACATTTCCGCCTATTTTCTATGAGTTGATGAAATAGTCAATGTTATTAAAGGTTTGGAAGAAGAGATGAAAGAACCAGTCATTGTTAAAAAGGTACTAAGGTTTCTACCTATGAGATATGACCCGAATATTTTATCCCTGGAAGAAAGAGCAGAGACAGCTACATTGAGCATGGATGAGCTACATGCGATACTTAGAGTTTACAAAATGAGGATAGAGAAAAATAATCTAGTCACAAAGGAAGAAACATTCAAGGCATCCAAGAAGTCAAAGAAGAAAAAAAAGAAAAATCCAAAATTAGATTGTAGCTACAACGAAGATTCAAAGGAAGATGAAGAAATAACAAACTTCATAAGAAAGTTGAAAAGAGGAACTGACAAGTACAAAGGTATGCTTGCATTGAAATGTTTTAATTATGGTGGTATTGGTCATTTTACTTATAAATGTCCTTATGATAAGAATAAAAATAACGTTGAAGAAGAATATCCTAAGAAGAAAAATAAAATTTTAAAGGGAGATAAGAGGAGAATTTTTTTTTTTTTTGAAGAAAAGTTTATACTCACAGGAACTACATATTAAACAACGTTATTACTGCATTGAAATAATAGTTTGTACATAAAATAGTAAGCTCCTCCATATAAAGGTGATAGTATGGAGGAGGGACATCGAGGCTGACTCTCTCTGTAAGGGCTTTATTGCTCACTATAGAAACAAGAAAAGAGATAGATTATGCATACGTTTACGATTACTTACGGGGCCAACAATGAGAATCCACTAGAGACTTCCATAAGCATCGTGTGAGTCCAAAATCACAACTCATCATCATACAAGGATGATGATAATGATAGTGATTCAGAAAGAGTACTCTTCATGGAAGTAGAAGATCATGAAGAATATTTTGAAGAAGGAGGAGAAGTCAATCTTAGAGAAGAACTAATCAGTGCCTTAGAAGAACTAAGTAAAGACAGAAAGAGGAAAAAATCGCTCAAGGAAGAACTAAATATGAAATAAGGATCTCAGAATTCCAAAACAGACGAGGTCGAACAAATCATCATGAAATTAAAAATCCAAGTAGAAGAAGATAGAAGGATTGAAGAAGCACTCAAAAACCAGTTAGAAGAAAATGAAAAGATGATTGAAATCTTGGAAGAAGAAATAATAAATCTCAAAAAAAATCTTCAGAAGAAAGATATGCAATAGAATAGCACCAAAATACTGGATGATATCATCATCAATCAAAGGTCGTACTATGACAGGTCTGGTCTAGGATACAACCAGATGCAAACTGAGAAAGGTTCGAGCTCCAATACAAAAAAACATGAAGAAGAACAAAGAAGCTATTCATAAGTCATCAGAGGTTCTCCTAAGAAGGAAGAAGGAAAAAATACCAAAGAACAAGATCGTATAGAAATTGCACCATCCATAAGATTCATAATTCATAATCAACAGTAGCAAACAAGACCTCAAGAAGAAGAAGACATTAGTAGAGAAACAACATTTATAAGATATTCCACCTCTAGGTATCAAACTATTTTTCTTAGCTTATGTTATTCATGTAATAATTTTGGACAAAAAGATGTAAATTGGAGAGCCTATGCCAAGAACATAAACAATTATGAAGGCTACTCAAATAATCGTTATCTAAGAAGGCCTTATGAAACACAAAACATAAACTACAACAATTTTGGTTCATTGAGTAATGAAGTGGAATGTTACAAATGCAATAACTTTGGACACATGGCCAAATATTGTAGATTAATTGTTCCTGCAAGATACTTAAAACAAGAACCACAAAGGATATGGATAAGAAAGTAGGATCAATTCAACACTAAAGAATGCTCGCTTTCTCTATAAGATCAACACAAGAAAAGTGGGTGGTATGTTGACAATGGTTGTTTAAAGCATGACAGGTGGCAAGAACAAGTTCCTTACCATGAAGAAGGAACGAGATGGATCAGTTTCATTTGGCAATGATAACTCATCCATAATTATAGGAAGAGACACAATCATGATTGGAAGTAAAGATGCCAAGGAAGAAAATGTTCTACTAGTTGAAGATATGAAGCACAATCTACTCAGTGTAAGTCAAATGTGTGATCCAGGACACAACCTTTAGTTTGAATCAAAAAAATGCGAGATAAGGAAATACGTGTAATATCCCCAAGGATGAGCCCAGTTATATTATGTATTGTAAACATGTTTTGTAGGTTGGTGAGCCGAGTTATAATAAGCTAGAAGGATTATTTGGTGATTAGGTCGGAGAGCCTAGGTGTTAAAGACCAGGAGCCTAATTTTGTATATGTAATTATGTAGATCATTAATAAAATATAAACATCATTGTGTGCATACTGACCAGGAAGAAAGAGTGATGGGGGACTAAGCTTCCACAAGGTTGGGTAAGGGAGGTGGCTAAGTGTGTGGGCCTGGGGGATAATCTAGGGGGCTTACCTCTAAAGGGGATAATAATTTATTATTATTTCCTGAAGCCTAAGGTGGACATGTTGAGTGTTGTCCTAAGTTCCTGTAAAGGGAACGTATGCAAAATGGAGTGCATGCAACTCCAGGAAGACAGGTGTCGACCTGGGTGCATGCAGTTAAAAGCTAAAGCATTAGCTATGTTGGGGGTTCACGAGTTGTTGGTCCTTGACCAGGTTTTATGGAAACGTTGGTCATGTTTGACCATTTTTTGGGACTTCGACAAGCTGGTCGAAGATGAAGCGCCAGGGGAAGTGGAGATTGTAGGATCTCGCCTCCTTTTTGTGGACATTTTTGGGTTTAAGGGTTATGTAACAGTTATGGGATGTCAGCCCATAGGTTTACCCATGTTTAGGCCCTTCTTGTAATGTATAAATAGATATATAGGTGATCTAAGAAGAGGCCAGTGCGCTAAGTGCGAATAGTTTTGGATTCTTTGTGCATGCTGTGTGTTGAGAACTTGCAGAGCTAAGTGTAAGTGATTGTAAGAAGCTTGTGTGCATATTGTAAGAGGGATTTGTGCTATGACCTAACTTGGGGAAGGAGGATTTGGTGAGGTGTGCATAGATCTCCTATCCTATGCGGAGTGGGTTCTGAAGCTCTGTGCATGTACGAAGATTGATAGAAGACAATAAAGAAGAAGCAGAGTTGGTGGACGTAGCCCCATGTTGGGGGTGAACCACATATATCCTATGTTATGGTTACTTTGTGCTTTGTGGTTGTCACATTGTTCATATTATTTATGATTAGTGCAATAGTATGTGTTTATATGAATTTGATATGGTAGTTTAGTGCTGAAAGATATGAATGAATGCAAGATCTAATCTATTTTGATGTGATGGGTGCTTGAATGTGTAAGATCTAGTTGAATACAACATTGTTCCATAATAAAGGTTTGATCCTGCGATGTGAATAAAGGTGAATTACTGATGAATATTAACTGCTAAGTGCTTTGTTAGAGTTCTCTAATCATAAATCTGTGTCCCAGCTAGGTTGCAAACACTTGAGTCCTGCAACCATCCCTGCCTCTACTTCGGGTGAGATTTCATCTACTTCGCAGGTGTTGCCAAAAGGGTCGGTAGTTAACGTTTTGTTGGTGCGCTGTTGAAGCGTTGAAACCTGGGTCTTCCCCTGTGCCAACAAATGGTTCTGTTGTCGGGACCTGAAACTGTGATTGCTGGGAACTGAGGAAAAGAGAAAGATCTGTGCGTAGATTTGTTGCTTTAGTGTGCAACATTCTACTAGATTTGCGAAGCTCTATGCTAAGAAAGGAAGCATATCTGAAGGAAAGAGGTAAGATCTGAAAGCTTGGTGCTTTGAAAAAGGTAAAGATAAGAGATTTTTTTTTTCGAAAATATGGATCTAGGTATGTTTGATAAATTTTGTCCTAGCCTAAAAACTAGGGAACAATTAGAAGAAAGAAGAATTGATATGAGTAGATCTGATAGAAATAGAAAAAGATATGTTATTCCTATGCATAGAAAGAATGTTTGGACTAACAAATGGATGCAGGATCCTATAAAAAAAAATTTGCAAGTTATTTCTTGTGATCCTAGCGTGTAGTATAGGAAAGGATGGGGATCATTTAAGAGAAAGAGAGGATTAACCCTTTGTTACATTTGTAGAAGACTGAGACATCTGGCTAAGGAATGTCATGGTAGAATACCTAGTTGTCTTTGTTGTAAAGCTATGGACCATGAAGTTTTGGACTTCCCTAGAATGATTGCTAAAGTTGAAAAAATGAATATGGAACAAGAAAACCGTGAGAAATGCCAAGAGACTAAGACTATGGAAGAATCCCAGAAAGAATCAGAGACTGTATTATTACATATGAAAGAAACCTTGAATAGTCATAGAGATGCCAATTTATTAGAGATATTAAAAGATAAAGAGTGCATATAAACACGAATATGAGGCTTTCACATAAACTGTGTTCTGGATGAGGAAACACAGGTGAATATCATGACATAAAGAACTTGGGAAATTTTAGGAAACCTTGATATGATTCCTTCATTGGGAAGAATATGATTATTTAGAGGAAAGATAATAAATCTATGTGGAAGAATTATCCAGACATCTATGAGTGTTCATGGAACTTCAAAAAAGGAATAATTTGAGGTAGTTAAATTTGTTGAGGACAACGCCCCATTTGCTATTTTTATAGGAAAATACTAGATTGAGAAAGATCAGATCCGAAGAAAAAGAGAGGAGGAAGCTATAGAACGGAAAAAACAAGAATTAAAGGATTTCATGACTAGGAGAATAACACACTTAATAGAAGAACATGAGAACAAGTCGAGGTTACTAAGGATCGGAGACTTGGATTTCGAAGGTGACAAAATACAAACGGACTTGGAAAACTTGTCCATACAAGAGGGTAGAGAACCTACCCCAAACAGAGAAGAAATATCATCCTTTAACCCTATGAAATACCATCAACAATGTGAAGTTACTATTCCAAGAGACGATAAGAATAAAAAAGGAAAAAGAAACCCAATAACTCAAATTACAAGAAAGAAGGCTAGAAAGCTCATCAAGAAGAAAGCAAAGTTAGAAAAATTGCAAGAAGTTCCAGAGAAGACTTCGCAGAAGGAAGGTTTCCAGAACTTCAACTTCACCATAATATCAGTACAGTGCAGATTGACACTTCGCTATGATGGAGAAATATGACCGTTGGAAGTATTATGACCATTCAATCGATGCTCTCAAATGGTTAGGAAAGTATTTATGGACCGAAACCTCGCCATTGGATCATTGGGACCACACCATAACGGATGAAATTGCATTAGTTAAGGCTTTTTCAACCCATTGGAAGGAACTGTTATGACATTGTCTATTTATCCCGTCGAACATTGCACTGAGAACACTTTTGCAAATAGTGATTATTCGAGCCCACAGAGAGTTGACTACTACAGCGTTGTGTTCATTGAGACTTCATCGCCATTCTATTACATCGATCAATTGTTCATCAACTTGAGATATATGATCTCGAGTGTGCATGTCAGATGACATTAGCATAGTAGAAAATTCAGTTGAAGAAATTTTAACCGACCTCATAGCCGAGAAGGTGATTTTTATAGGAGTTCAAGCCTCATCGACGAGAGGAGTGCAAGCCTCCTCGTTGACTGCTCACAGATCTGGACCATCCCGAGCTGCAACCGAGAAACGCACCAAGCATTGTGACGACTTGTTGAATGATAAGATAATCCCATCCATCCTATCAGACTACATCCCACCCCTGGCCAGTGTGGTGAGTCGTGATAGTGTCCCAAGGGACTTCGACTACATGCTGATTACTGCATACCTCCTGAAGGGGATACGCACAGTTAAACCATAGCTGTAGAAGATTATGACATTGAATATCAATGACTATAATATGGGCGATCACAAGAGCTATGCCATGCTCACACCTCACAAATACTTGACCAAGATGAAGGGAAAGAAGTCGAAGATCATTCCCCAACTGTGGACCATGAACATCGCGCAATCCACTATTCTAAACGTAATGAAGATACCCCATTTCGGAAGGCATCAGAAGGTTAACACGTGTGTTAAAATCCTGATGTCTTGCTTCCATGGTGGTTATTTATGTCTAGATAAACGCATTACTATCGATTTGGCATTGATCCATAGGATCATCAGATTAAGTATGAAAGGACCATACCCACAAGACTTTTACCCAGGGAAGGCTGTAGACCACACCCTGGCACAGAGGATTAAAGATACCTACAGTGATGTGGAGAAGGGGATGTGAGGCTAAAATATAGTCTCCATTCAGAATGGCGCATTGCACCTTGATTTCCAATTGATTGTTGGTAATATAGTAAGGAAGAACAAACCCACATAGGTCACGGGGTTTGTCGTTGACCTTGCCGAAAAATTAGTGGAAGGACTACAAATGAACTGGGCTAGTTACCTAGTCAACCGGTTAGAATTGGACTGTCATGAAGCTCAGGATCAGGGCTACGAGTTCCATTTTAGCTGGCTTCTGATCCTCATCGCGTTCATTTCTTAGGAGATGATGGAAGGAGTAACCTTACCTAACATTGAGCCATTTGAACCTATAGCAATGAAGTTCACCACGCTCTGGTATTCGAGTGATATGGAGAAACAATGGCAGTCGAACATTGTGTTCCATGGATACTACTTACAGTTGAAAAGGGCTATTGAGTCCTTCCCTCGTATAACGTTGAACATCGTTCACAGGTTCAAGCCAATGGCGAAGTTCTACATAGATAAACATTTTATTTATATCACTACACGTGCAGATGAAAGTAAAAAAGAGATCCAACCCTATTATAATCTTAAAAAGGAGGACATGGAAGAAATCACTAAGGAATGGTCCACAGAGCTCCTTATCCCAGTGGACCAGGATGAACTGTCTGACCCCAACCTAATCGAAAGTTCGATGGTTATTCATGAAGAGTATGATGCACCTAGCAATAACAGAGGGAATAAGAAAGAAGAGGCACAAGAGTTGAACAATGTATTAGATGAAACTGCTTCAGAGTCACTAGGAGGAGGAGGTGATGATGAAGTAGACAAAGGAAATAAAAATGGGGAAGAAGACAAGTAGAAGCAAGGCGAAGAAACACCGCCTAGGGATCCCATTGATGAGGCCAAGGCCTCCAAGAAAAGAAAGGTTTCCCCCACGAAAAATTCTTCACAGAAGAAGTCCAAAGCTAGCAAGCCCAAGATGGAGACTGTACTTATGGTGGATGACATCGACTTAATCATCACTACTGTCTCAGATACCTTAGAAGATATTCTACAACGCAATGAAGAAAAACAAGAGACCATGTACGAAAGAATCAAAGTAGAGTTGCGAGGTGTACAACAAGCCCTTCATTCTAGCCGTGTAGTGTCCACTACGACCCCGCCATCAGAAGAATTAAAGTTGGGAGATTAGCCTACCCAACTTTGTATAATAGCTGATGTGACCAAATCTTGCCTTCATTGTGTCCAAGAAGAAAAAGAATGGACCAGAGAGGCCTTGAAGAAAGTACAAGAGGAAGTCATAGAGAAACGTCAGATTTCACAACAGGAAAAAGATGACCTCCAAGCGAAGTTCGCAGAGGAGAGAGTGCAAATCCAACAGGAGAAAGAATAGCTACTCGCGGAGAAGGTTGGAGTTAAAGAAGCAGTCAACAGATCACTTTGCTCTATGACAGGCTTCAAACAGATGGAGGAAGACCCAATGGAGAATCAAGTCATGAAGCTTGCTGAAGATATCCAACAACTTCAATAGACAGTAGCAGAACTAGAGCTACAAACAGTTCCAAGCACTCTGTAGGAAGTGTGAGACTAGAGAGAAGAAGTTTCCTGAAGTGAAGTACATAGAATCAAGGCCTTAGCCTTGGAATGTAAACAACTTAGAAGTCAAAGTGTGACTTATGAGCACCTTAAAAAGGACCCTGAACTAAAGACGTTGGAGTCACAACTCAAGGAAGTAACACAACAAGAAGCAACAGTATAAGAACAGTTGAAAATCCTGTTAGTATATGAGAGAATGAAATGATCCCAAGAACAACGCATGACTTAGAAATAGGTCCATTCCATACAGAGAAAAGTCATGGAAGTGACTCAGAATCTCCAAGTAGTCCAAGATGAAACCTGCCTACTTTTTGAGGAAATTGAAGGAAGAAGAGCAGAGGTGGAACAAGTAGTCACTTTGGTATAAAAATTCTTGGAGGGATGTGTAACCGAGGAAGCTATTCAAGAGTTCACTGAGCAGGAGTCTCTATTGAAGAATTAGGTCGAAGTAGATTGAGCCAAGCTCGATGCTTTTGAGGTAGAGTTACCCAGATCATAGTGACTTGGGATGAGTCACAAGTGAGTGTTGGGGGAATGTTGGACTTTGATCGGGTTTTGTCGAAACCATGGTCACGTTTCACCATTTTTGGGGACTTCGATAGGTTGGTCGAAGACAAAGCACTAGGAAAAGCAGAGAATGCAGGATCTTATCCCCTTTTTGTGGACTTTTTTGGGTTTAGGGTTTATGTAATGGGTATGGGATGTCGGCCCATGGGTTTACCCATGTTTAGGCCCTTATTGTAATGTATAAATATATATCTAGGAGATGTAAGAAGAGGTCAGTGCGCTAAGTGCGAATAGTTGTGGATGCTTTATGCATGTTGTGTGTTGAGAACTTGCAGAGCTAAGTGCAAGTGATTGTAAGAATCTTGTGTGAATACTGTAAGAGGGCTTTGTGCTGTGACGTAACTTGGGGAAGGAGGATCTGGCGAGGTGCACATAGATCTCTTGTCCTATATAGAGGGGGTTCTTAAGCTCTATGCATGTATGAAGATTGACAAAAGATAATAAAGAAGAAGAAGAGTTGGTGGACGTAGTCCCACATTGGGGGTGAACCACGTATATCATGTGTTATCGTTACTTTGTGATTTGTGGTTGTTACATTGTTGATATGATTTATGCTTAGTGCAATATTATGTGTTTATATGAATCCGATATGGTATTTTAGTGTTGAATGAATGCCATATCTAATCTATTTTGATGTGCTCGGTGCTTGAATGTGTTAGATCTAGTTGAATACCACACTGTTCCATAATAAGGGTTTGATCCTGCGATGTGAATAAAGGTGAATTACTGACGAATATTAACTGCTAAGTGCTTTGTTAAAGTGTTGTAATCACAGATATGTGTCCCAGCTAGGTTGTAGACACTTGAGCCCTGCAACCATCCTTGCCTCTACCTCGGGTGAGACTTCATCTGCTTCACAGGTGTTGCTGAAAGGGCCAGTAGTTAGGGTTTTGTTGGTGCGTTGTTGAACCATTGAACCCTAGGTCTGCCCCTGTGCCAACATGGGTCATTCTTCCATCCTCCACCTGAGTCGCTTTGCCATTCCTCATCTTTCATGAATTCTGTTTAACTCTACGATTGATCTTTGCGTTGATTCCTTGTCACGCACCCTGATACCAGGGGAAAACTCGTGGACTGAGCCGTGTCTCTTGTGAAGTCCGAGCACCCTGTAAATGTCTAAACCGTGCTATGTCTTAGTGTGGAATGTTGCCTTTTTTGGATGTCCATACCCAAATTCCTATTACTGTTGTCACCATGAGTTAACCAAATTGCTATTTTTGTTTCTATTATCCTCACCTTGCGGGAATTGAGTTGAAACTGGTTGAGTAAGCAGGTTGTCGGGCCCGTGGTAGAAGAGGTAGGTTGTTAGGCTTGTGAGCAACTCTCTCCAGGTGAGAGAGTTTGTTGGAAGTGGTTTTCTCCCAAAGAGAGTCCAACACCAGCTATAGAGATCTGAGAATTCTTGATCCGTCCTGTTGTCGAGACCCTGAGAGGTAGGTGAAGCAACCATTGGACTTTGTGACAGTGAAGGTGTATATTCCCAGGTGGAACAGGCATGTGGGGAATGAGAATCCGTGAGTAGTGGGTGTAAGAAGGCTCCTAGAGAGAATCCTTCCAGTTGCACTGTGCAGTTTCCTATAACCTCAGCCTAGTCTAGGATTCTCTTACTCTGGGTGGAGCTTAGTCCTAGCTCGGGGGTGACCCACTGCTAAGTGTGATGAGAAACATGGTCTATGGTTGGGAGATTCGTGGAAGTTCTGCACGTAGTTGGTGGTGTTATTCCAGTTGAAATATAAGTATCATTTATGTTCTTAATTTTATGCTATGCATGCCTGTGATTCTTGAATGTTATCGTGTATTCTGTTGCATATATGAATTATTGTCTATTACATTTGAATTGGTATGGTAGAATTAACTCTGTGTTACGTGTTTTATTTCGATTAAAATGCATGTTATATATTTATATGTGAATATTCCGTGTGGTAGTGTTACTTGACTTGTTGAATGGTCGGGAAGCTTACAGTTTGGTATCGCAGCTAAGTGAAGTGTCTAAGTAGTGGTATTGCATGGCTTGGTAGTGGTTGGGGATGTTACAAATTGGCATAAGAGCCAAGGTTTTCAACACTGAGACTGGATGGGCCATGTTAGTGGCAGTTGAAGCAAGTGTTTCGGAAGGAGTTGTTGTTGAAATGGACAAAACTCAAGTTTTGACCCAAGGTTTCAACGCTGAGCCTGAATGGGCTGGATAAGTGGTCATTGGACCCAAGGTTTCAAGAGGAAATTGTGTTTGGAGGACCAATTTCGAACCTTAGAACCTTCCTTGGTGCCAAGAAGTTACCCTTATCATGTTACGAAGCTCAGGAGGAGTAGCGGTGTTGTAAAACCATGACATAAGTGGTGTTGGGCTACAAAGTAATGTGGACCTTAGGATCTGTTTGGGAGAAGAAGAATCCTTCATGATCGTCAGATTTGGTAATGTTTCGAGGCAATTAGCCATGAATTCCTTTGGAAGTTCGCAGAGTAACAGAGTCTGTTATGGGCTGTAGGATCTGTTTGGAAGGAATGAAAATCCCTTATGACCATCATACCTAGAGAAGGTGCAGAAGGCTTAACCGAGAATCCCTTCAGACTTCATGACTTCGGTGAATTTGATGCAAATTAAGAGAAAGCCCGAAGCCCGAAGCTCCGAAGCCCCGAAGTGGATCTACACCATAGATCCGGGGAGGAGATCTCGACCGTTGGATCAAGCCAATGTTAAAAGGTCAAACGTAGTGGTGAAGGGTGAAATCTTCTGAAGCTCTGAAGTCTGAAGTTAATCTAGACATTCTGTCAAGAGGGACACGTGTCAACAGATCTCAGACTTCGGGGAAAGTCACTTCGCGAGGAGGCAAGTGCTGTGAGTTTGAAACTCTTGAATCCCGAAGTGTTGAAGTCATGCTTAGTTGTTGATCATGAAGGAGGAAATGCATCAGTAGATCGTGAACTCCCGGGGAAAGTGCTCCGAGAAAAAGCGAGCGTAGAGGAGTTGAAACTCCCGAAGTCCGAAGCTTTGAAGCCCGAAGAGCCGAAGTGGTGAGTCATGATGACGTAACTTGGATTGATGTGGACACATGAGTTGTGTGCCACGTATAAGTGGGTTCCAAACCCATGGAATATTGAAATTCCATATGTAATGTGATGTGTGACACCCATCTGATTGGGCCATGAGTCAGTCGCTAGTATTCTGCCATGTGGATTTCCATATGAGTAGGGCTAGTGTGGTCGATGTTAGGAACCAAATATCAATATAGCATAGAAAAACCTCAGAAAAAGTACTCAACGCCTTGAAAAAGAGATAATTTCAGATAATAAGCCTCTTCGAGGGGGAAAACTCCTTTTACCCCACTTAAATGTTCGAGTACAAGATGATTCAAAATGAAAATGTCTCCTTGGTATATATAGGAGACTAGGAGGTATAATTACAACAAATGGCCTAAAGCCGACATAAATAAAATAACATTACTAATTTAATATGCCCCAATTAAGGGGTAATGAGCCAATATTAGGGCTTAACATTCCCCTCCCCTTGAGACAAGTGTTGTCCGCAATGCTTGAGTAACTCTGGTTGCTTCTGTATAAAAGACTCATATTCCCAAGTGGAATCTTCAGCTGGTAGTTTCCTCCATTTAATGAGATACTCTGAAATGGATCTATTCCTCAGCTGGGTAATTCTTGTGTTAGTGATGGCTTCAGGCTCTAATATGATTTTTCCTTCCTCTTCAAGTTCTGGAAATATAGTTTGAACTGGGATCTTGTTGCCTATAACCTTCTTTAATCATGAAACATGGAAAACTGGGTGTACTCGTGAATATGCAGGCAACTCCAATTTGTATGCCATAGTACTAATATTTTGCAACACCTTATAAGGGCCATAGTACTTTGGTGATAATTTATTATCCTTCTTGGATTTCTTGAGGGACACATGTTTGTATGGTTGTAGTCTTGAAAACACCCAATCCCCTACTTCAAAACTTCTTTCACTACGATGTTGATCTGCTTGTTGTTTCATGAAATTCTGTGCCATGGTCAGGTTGTCCTTTAAGATTTGGAGAACTTGTTG
>JZKD02S1338122.1:584538-602827 GCA_000966675.3 Picea glauca | reverse complement strand
ACAATATTAGGGCTTAACAGTCAAGGTTACATAATCAAGTTAAAGGTCGGAGGACCCACACTGGTGTTGATCACGATACATCAAGATCGACAACCAAGAGGCATTACAGGGATCCAAGTTGCAATAGAGTTAATTCTCCAAAGTGGTCCCACAATCCAAACCCTGGTTTCAATGAGGGGTTACTTTTCAGTGTCAAAAGAATTGTGGAATGAAAGGCAGGTTACTCCAAACCGCCATTTCATTCCCTTGTAATTGGAAGATGCTCAACAATGTGACATAATGATGTCACCAAAGGTGATTGGGAATATTCGGAGATTAACAGTTCAGATGTGTGGATGCGAGATCCTCCGAATATTCAAAGTACCGAATACCCAAATACCTAGAACTCAAACATATGACATTCCATAGTAAGTGTTAGTTGTCAGATGCTAAGTAGACATGGACGATTGATCTTCCCTACGTCGCGAATTCGGTAATCCGGAACTCTGAGAGATTGTTGTGTGGTTGTTTGAAATCTTCTGAAGTCGAAGGCCTAAGTAAGCACCTAGTGATCTAGCATGCGGTCATGGCCCATGATCACATGGTTTGGGGACTAAGAGAAATGAGATAGTGCCCGAAAATGATCACAGAGTAGAGAAGAGCTCAGAAATAAAATGAAATCTGAGCATTTTCTTAAATCAGATTGGTCTGAATGCATAAACTGGTGAAGTATTGAATAAGTTTCAATTGTTTCTCTTCTTTGAGTTTTTGAGTGAAAATAGTGCACATTGTCCACAAGGAGTGCGTTGACAGAGGTAATTTAACCTCAGAGAAGCTCAGGAGAGATATCGTCGAACCTTCATCAGTAGAAGTGCAATGAGTGCACAACAAGAACTATGTGTGGAGTTCAGAGAGAGATAGAGTCATTAAGAACTCTGTAGGGCTCTTCCAGGTAGGCATCAAGCGAGTGAAAGTGTGCATAGAGAGAACTCTTTATGAAGTTTAGGGAGAAGAGTATTAGAGGAAGATACTCACAAATATGTTGAACACTTTGTAGAAAACGCTCAGCAAGGTGTTCTTTGAGCATAAGGTTTCCAGGAGGGCATAAAGTTTTCCTTTGAAAGGAAACAGAAGGGCCAAGACCCTTAGCAGACTGAGTAAATTTAAAATCTCAGAAGAGATAATGCAAAGAGTGCATGGGATATGGAATCATTCTAATTCCTAAAGCTCAAAAGAGATAATGCTTATAAGAACGAAGACGAGATCCAAGAGGAGGACTCGTAGGAGAAAGGTCAAAGGCCAAAGCCTTTGAACATTGAAAAAATCTTCCAAGGCAGAAGAAGTCAAAATCTCAGGAGGATGAGCGACAACTACCATCATATCAACTGCAGAGGAAGAGATCTGGCCATCAAATTTCATGTCCAGATAGAAGGAATACGCTTAGGAGGAGATCATATCTGTCCCTTAGGTCTTAGTGTGAAGGACCAACAACCACTGGATCTAGAGGTAAGCAAACGAGACTTAACCCTTGTGTGCACAAGAAAAATGGACTTATCAAAGTCATGAATTTTTGAAGTGATTTGGGACCGTCCATCGTCAAGGAGGCCAAGTGGCCTAAGATCCAAAACTTTAGAAGTTTGTGGACAAGGAGGAGGAGAAACAACAGAAGTAAATCTCTACCATTGATCTGAAAGTGGATGCGTGGCGCCATATCTAGAACATCAGGTACAGAGTACTCCAGAGGAAATCAGAGGATTAAAGCGCCAAAGTCCCGAAGGAGATCTTAATCATTGATCAAGGAGGAGTTCGAAGGACCGTTGATTTGGTATTGGTCGAAAAGAGATGAAGTCTTGAAGAGAATTAGGGCCACTGATTTGGAGAGGATGCATGGCAGAAGATCTGTCACTCCGGGAAATTTCACTACGAAGATTTGTGTGTGTGGAGACGTGATAAATCCTGAAGGCCGAAGAGTTGAAGTTCATCAGAACCGTCTGATTGTTGAGGACATGTGTCATTATATCTTCTACTCTGAAATATTTTCATACGAGGAAAGGCATATATTTGAGAGTTGAAACTCCCAAGGGATGGAGAGCCGGAATCAACCGTAGTCATTGATTTGGAAGGGAGCTACGTGTCGACAGATAGTGTAGATCTAGGATTGCATGTGGAAGGAGGAAAGAAGGTAGAAAAGGGGAGATAGATAGTAGTCATTGATCATGGATCATCACCAAGGGATTGGAGATCGACGAACGAGATGGATTTCAGGGCCATAAATTGCTCGGATGTTAAAAATATGAGAGTGGGACACAATTTATACCATGATTTTAAAAAAGTGATGTGTGGCAGCTAGAGGTGAATTGCGGGGCAAAAAACGGGTTTGCCTAAAACCACTCTTGCCCATGCCTGAAATCATATTTTTCCATGAGGTCATAGCCCAGAGTCATATGAAGGAAAGGATCTAATGAAAAAGGGGATAGTTCCTGAAACTTGGAGTTTTGGAAGCACAATGACATAGTAGAATGTCATGTTAATTTGGTTATGGGGTAATAACCAAAGAATTAAAAGATAAGAACTTGTTGTAGGAATGAATGCCAGTAAGCTAGCAATGTATGAGACCAGGACCTGGTTGGATATGGAAAGGTTATGAGCCACATAGGTACTAAAATCTTCCTACCTTTAAATAAAACTTGGACTACAACCCTTTTGCTAACACTAATGAACACCACAAAATTATATTCTTGGTGTAGTGTTCGGGTCGAAAAGGAAGGCATCCAATTAATTGAGAAGACAATAGGAAGTGTGTGGAGAATGTGTCAACACATTGGCTGGATTTCCAACTTATGGATGATGAGATACATGACTGAGATAAAGAGCATTATGTAATCCAATGCAAGGTGCATTGATTAATTATGCATTGAGAATTGCACTCATGCATAGTAAGTGATAGAATTGTATACTAAATGCATTGATTGAATGCATTTTGCAAGTACATGCATATATATTATTGTATGGAATTAATTGTTATGAACAGATGAGATGTTGTTAACTCATGAAGTTGAGGACATTTCAGGGAGGTTTTAGACATTGCAATAGGAAAGCTGCATGTCAAGTAGTCACATGAGCATTGACTACATGAAATTTTCTTGTTCATAAAAATAAGTAATGAAGTTACAGATATTACTGTGAACATGGATATGAATAGAATGGCGAGTCGTTCTAGTTTATTAAATTGTTTGGTAATTATGATTGAATTGCTAGGTGCAAGAAATTCTAAAATCACTACATAAGATTTTGTACATATTGCAATTGAATATGATGTACAACAAATACTGACAATTTTTTGGATGTATGCAAGATGAAGCATTATAGGAAAAATGGTATGCAGTTTGGTGCCTATATAAAACCAAAAGGATGGTTGCATTCATAATATGGCAACAACCAAGATGAATTATGAAATAGAATTTCATGTTTTGGGGAAAAGATGAATTCCCTTTGAACTAAGTTTGAGTTTCTAAATAAATTCTTTTATTTTTTCTCATGATAACTGCATGTGGGTGATGCAAATGAGATGATGTTGATAAAAGTTAGAATGTTGAATACAAAGAGTAGCTCGAGGAAGATGCTGATTGAAAATCTCTGAGGGCAGTTGGAACTTTGGGAGCCACATTTCTCTGAGACTTCCTGAGCCGGCCTATTGCTGAAGCCCAAGGAAAGGGAGGTGTAGCATCTGATGGACTATGTGACAGTGAAGGTGTACACTCCTGGGGTGGGACAAACATGTGGGGAAGAGAGATTGTTGGTTGGAGTGTTGTTGAGGTTTGGTACCTTGGTCTAGACCATGTCATATGGAAGTCTTCTCAATCAAAAGCTAAGTACAATTCTCTATTTATTGTATCATGTTGTGTATCTTGTATACAGGTTATAATGTTATTATAATTGTCTGTATATACATATATATAAATTGCATATATGCTTGCATTACCTACATCCATGAATGTACATAATGAGTTTCATATTTCATTGCTTAAGAAATATATACCTGATGCTAATCATGTAATCTATTGGAATGTAATTCAGGTGGAGCAAGAAGGCGTCTTGCATGTGCATCCGGTGCACATATTGGACCCGAAAGAGAAAAAATCTCTAGAATCGATCCATAGGGATTGTAAAGGTCCAGTGGACATGGTATGGTTCTGAGGACATGACATGGGAGCATGAGGATTCTATGCGGGCAAAATACCCGCATATTTTTGAATATTTTGGAAATCTTGTTGATGTTGTGTATATGTTGCACTGAGGAAAGTGAAAAAATAAGGGGAGGGGATTGTAATATCCCCAAGGATGATCCCTATTATATTATGTATTGTAAACATGTTTTGTAGGCTGGTGAGACGAGTTATAATAATCTAGGAGGATTATTTGGTGATTAGGCCGAAGAGTGTTAAAGGCTAGGAGCCTAATTTTGTATATGTAATTATGAAGATGATTAATAAAATATAAACATCACTGTGTGTAGACCGACCAAAAATAAATAGTGATGGGGGACTAAGATTCCACAAGGTTGGGTAAGGGAGGAGGCTAAGTGTGTGGGCCTAGGGGCTAAGCTAGGGGGCATACTTCTAAAGGGGATAATAATTATTATTATTTCCTGAAGGCTAAGGTGGGCATGTTGAGTGTTTTCTTAAGTTCCTGTAAAGGGAACATATGAAAAATGGAGTGCATGCAGCTCTAGGAAGACAGGTGTCGACCTGGGCGCATGCAGTTAAAAGATGAAGCGTTAGCTATGTTAGGGGTTCGTGGGTCATTCTTCCATCTTCTCCCTGAGTCTCTTTTCCATTCCCCATCCTTCATGAATTTTGTTTAGCTCTACGATCAACCTCTACGTTGATTCCTTGTCACGCACCCTAAAACCAGGGTAAAACTCGTGGACTGAGCCTTGTCTCCTATGAAGTCCAAGCACCCTGTAAATGTATGAACCGTGATGTGTCTTAGGGTGGACTGTCGCTATTTTTAGATGTTCATACCCAAATTCTTGTTTTTGTTGTAACCATGAGCTAACCACATTGTTGTTGTTATCCTCAACTTGCAGGAATTGAGTTGAAATTGGTTGAAGAAGCAGGTTGTCCGGCCTGTGGTAGAAGAGGTAGGTTGTCAGGCCTGTGAGTAGCTCTCTCCTAGTGAGAAAGTTTGTTGGGAAGTGGTTTTCTCCCAGAGAGAGTCCAACACTAGCTATGGAGCTCTGAGAATTCTTGATCCGACCTGTTGCCGAGACCTTGAGAGGGAGGTGAAGTAGTTGATGGACTATCTGACAGTGAAGGTGTATACTCCCGGGTGAAACATGCATGTGGGGGATGAGATTCTATGAGTAGTGGGTGTAAGAAGGCTCTTGGAGAGAATCCTTCCAGTTGCACTGTGTAGTTTCCTGTAACCTCAGCCTAGTCTAGGATTCCACTGCCCTGTGTAGATCTTAGTCCCAACTCGGGGGTGACCGACTGCTGAGCATGATGAGCAGCGTGGTCTATGGCTAGGATGTTTGTGGAAGGTCTACACATATTTGGTGGTGTTATTCCAATTGAAAGATAAGTATCATTTATGTGCTTAATTTTATGTTATGCATGCCTGTGATGCTTGAATGTTATCATGTACGTATATGAATTAATGTCTATTACTTTGAATCCGTATGGTAGCAATAACTTTGTTTTATGTTTTTTATTTCGATTAAAATGCATGTTATATATTTATATGTGAATGTTCCACATGGTAGTATTACTCGGCATGTTGAATGGTCGGGGACGTTATAGTTTGGTAATGTAGCTAAGTGAAGTGTCTGAGTAGTGGGATTTCTTGACCTGTTGGTGGTTGGGGATGTTATAATAAGGATCAGGCAAGTTGGTGGCTATATCTATAAGAACCTCAAACAACATATATGTGCTGAATGAATTTGGAAAGGAAATATGTTGCTTAGGAAAGGAAAATGAAAGTTGGTTCTAGCACATTAGCATGGGTCACATGAACTTTGATAATCTTGTCAAAATCAGAAGAAAGGAAGTAGTAAGAGAAATGCCCGAGATTTCAATTCCTGCAAATATTTTATGTAATCATTGTCTACAGGGAAAACAAACCAAGACCAGTTTCAAGTCAAAAGAGTAATCTACAACAAATCCATTGGAAATTGTACATACCGACCTATGTGGAACAAAATTAACAAAGGTATTAAACAATGAACAATACTTTATGGTACTAGTTGATGACTACTCAAGAATGACTACAACTAGCTTTCTCAAGAAGAATTCAGAGGCACTCAAAAAATTCAATATATATAAAGAAATGGCTGAAACTGAGACAAACTTGAAAATAAAATGTTTAAGATCAGATAATGGTGGAGAGTTTACATATTTATGTGGAAAACATGGAATAAAAAGGAAATTTTCAATAGTTGGGACACCACAACAAAATGGAGTCATTGAAATAAAGTATAGAACAATACAGGAAATGGCCGGAACTATGTTGAAATATTACAAGTTGGGTGACATATTTTGGGTACAGGAAGTACATACAACAATTCATATTATAAATAGAGGAATGTTCAGAAGCAATAGTGATAAGACTCCCTACGAGCTTTGGAAAGGAAGACCAACAAATGGGAATCATTTCAGAGTATTTGGAAGAAAATGCTACATCAAGAGAGAAGATGGAAGTATTAGAAATTTGACTCCCAAGTTGACAAAGGAATATTTGTCAGGTACTCAAGAAAAAGTAGGGAATATAAATGCTTCAATACAAGACTCAAAAAAATCGTGGAATCATCAATGTAACGATTGACAGAAAAAATGTACATAAGGTCAAAGAAGGAAGAAAATATTTAGAAGAGCATAATTACAAAGAAGGTCTTAAAGAAGAAGAAGTTGAAGAAGATGCAAAAGAAGAATAAGAGAAACCAAAATCAGAGCAAGAGGAATATGAGAAATATATACCTCTGAAGACACCTAGCCGATGAGTGTAGAAAAATAATCCACCAAAAATTTTATTGGGAATAAAGATGCAATATTTGAAACCCGAAGAAGAATACGTTCACCAGAACAACAACACCTAGCACTATTATACACATTAAAACCAAGAAGTTTTGAAGAATCCAACAAAGATGAAGATTGGATCAAGGCTATGGATGAAGAATTAGATCATATAGAGAAGAATGATACATGGGAATTAGTTCGAATGCCAAAGAACAAGAACGTGATTGACACAAAGTGGGTATTTAGAAACAAACTGAAAGAATATGGACAGGTAACCAGAAACAAAGAATGATTAGTATTCAAAGGATATACTCAGGTTGGAGGCATAGATTTTGGAAAAAAAAAATTTTCCTCATTTTCCAGGATGGAAGCAATAAGATTAATATTATACTATGCTTATTCCAAATGAATGAAGGTGTATCATATGGATGTTAAATCAACTTTTCTTAATGGAGAATTAGAAGAAAAAGTCTACAACAAACAACCATAAGGATTTCTATTGTCATAAAAGGAAGATTATGTTTGCAGGTTGAAGAAAGCACTGTATGGACTCAAGCAGACCCCAGAGAATGGTATTCAATATTGGATAGGTATCTTCAGCAACAAGGATTCAAGAAGGGAAAAACAAAAAACAATCTCTACATAAAAGTGGATCAAGACAGTATATTTAAAATTGAAGTTTATGTAGATGACATTATCTTTGGAAGTGATGGCGATAGGATGAGTAAACAAATTTCCAAAGACATTCATAATGCGTTCAAAATGTCTCTGCTTGGTGAGTTGAATTTATTTTTTGGGTTACAGATATGTCAGCGTGGTAAAGGTATTTTCATCTCTCAGACCAATTATATCAAAGAAATGCTAAAGAAGTTTGGAATGGAAGAATGCAAAATCTTGAGTACTCCTATGCAAACTAGTTGCAATTTAAGAAAGGATGATGATTCTAAGGATGCATATCAGAGACTCTATAGGTCAATGGTTGGAAAATTAATCTATATTACATCTTCTAGACTGGATGTGATGCAGGTAGTTGGACAGGTTGCAAGGTTTCAAGCAACACCAAAGGAAACACATGTTATGGCAGTAAAGAGGATATTTAGATATCTCAAAGGAACAAAAGATTTTGGATTATGATATCCAAAAGGGAATAATCTATCTTTGGTAGCTTACACAGATGAATATTTGGCAGGTAGTATTGGTGAAAGAATAAGTAGAAGTGGAGAAAATGTCTACTTGGGTTATTGTATGGTATCATGGTTGAGCAAGAAATATTCATCAATAACTTTTTCCACAACAAAAGAAGAGTATATTGAAGAGACAACGTGTTTCACTCAAGTTCTCTCGATGAAGAAACACTTGTAGGATATACAAGTGAAGTATGATCATCCCATTTCAATACTATGTGATAACACCATTGCTATCAATATCTCTAAGATTCAAGTGATGCATTCCAAGACGAATCATATTCCGATCAAGTTTCACTTTCTATGGGAACACATTACAAAGAAGAACAACAAGCTAGAGTACATTGGGACAAAGGAGAAGATTGCATATATATTCACCAAACATATTTCAAGGGAGACCTTTGAGCATATTCGATAAAAACTTGGAGTATTTTCTGCCCCAAAGTAATCCACACGAAATAAGGTAGAGTCAGACAGGGGAAGAGAACCAAAAGACATGAATAATCCAAATAAAGAATATTTTTAATGATTTTCATATACATCAGAGTATTACACGAGGAAGCACCATGAAGAGAAAGAAAAGGCTTGAAGATAGGGGGAGCAGGCCCAAAGGAGAATTACCCTTTTCCATTAATGTCAAAGGGGGAGAGAGAGAACAAAGGAATGTAAATAGAGAGAAAGAACATATGCATGGAGATAGGGGGATAAATGGTCACAGGGGGAGCATGAGTGTTACCATGACATTAATTTTTCCATCAATTTCAAAGGGGGATATTTTTTAAATATTTCTTTTCATTGATTTCAACCCTTGAAGAAGTTTGGTATCCCAAAGGTATGGTTATGGAACCCATATTTGATCAAGGAAAAAGATCATTGAGGATGGTGTAAATGTAGGTAACTCACTCATGGTTGGATAATCCTCGTCATGAAATTTTTGGTGATAGGTGGTACGCCACATGGTTCCTTATGGTTGAGGAGCAATGGCCTCGTGAAGTTAGAAGCCCCAAAGAATGGTCAAGAAGCCCCTAGTTAGTTACAAGTCAATACATGAAAGGGTAAAGTGGTTGTAACAAGAAACCCCTGAAGTAAGGAAATACATTACTTAGAAAAAGTATAAATATCCCTCAAGGAGTCTTTCATATGTAAAATTCACACACATATCTATTGATTATATATATTGCGAATAACTTTTGGTCTATTGATGAATCTGAGGTTGATTCTAAGGAAACAAGTCTAAATTTACAAAGGAAGGTTGAAAGTGAAAGTCTTAGAGTTTCAAAATATGTGAGTAGCCCTAATTTATGAAGTATCCATAGGTTGTAGGTCATAAGAGCATGGATGTATGCGAGTTGTAGTGGAGAAAAGTGTGGATATCCATGGGTAGTAGTGAAGGAAGTCACATATATATGAAAGGGTGAGAATAGATGCTTGTAATAGATTGTTGATGACCAAGTTGCTTTACTTATCTGTTATATGATACATCAGAGTGTCTACAGGATGAGAGGTATGTTCTTTATGTGTGTTTATCATGGATGATATGGCACATGTTTGAGGCATGTTTTGGAGGCCCTTTTGGTTTATGATTGCATATGGTTAAGGTCCATGTTTTTGTGTCATTGATAAATGCTTGAGAAATATACTTGCTACATTGTATATGGTTATAAGCACATATTTGTGATATTAGAATTTTTTTGAGGCATATATTATGGTATATAGTATGATGCATGCTTGAGGTACATTCTGGTACATGGTTTGGATACTTGATGTTGATATGTTTTATATGAGTAGATATGGTTGATATATCAATGAAAAAGAAAGTGACATGGACAGTGATAGGTTACAGGTTGATCAATTACAGGTTGATGTGACAGTGATAGGTTACAAGTTGATGTGATAGTGAATGGTTGGGTGATAGGTTGATTACAGGTTGATTATCAGAGGCAATGCCAATATCAATGGTAGTGAAATTTTTTCCTACATTTATATTTCATGGTGGTAGGATGGGGCAAGGAAAGGGGGTTGTAGCCTCCTTTCGGATGGTGCCAGAGAACTCAGGGGGTTGTATCTTCCTTTAGGTTTGAGTCTGAAAATCAAGGGGTTGTAGCCTCCTTCTAGTTAGAGATAGAGAATTCATGGAATTGTAGCCTCCTTCGAGTTGGATCCTATAAGTAGGGGGTTGTATCCTCCTTCCAGTTGTAGCTGGAGAGTTGGGAATTTTTTGCTTACAATGAATGTGTTGGCATCAAAAGTCACTCCTGGATTGCAGCAGGAGCAGATCCCAACACCCATCAGTTTAAATGTCACGATTTTTTGATAAAGGGTGATGAATGGAAGTAAACTCAGAACAATATCGTTCTAACTCAGAAAAATGGGTCAGAACAACTAAGACATGTGAGGTCTTGATCTAATTTAAGCCAGTGATTTTTCATAGTAGTGAGTAAGTGGAGGGAAAAAAAGGAAATAAAGTCCACTCTGGACATCCAGTCTTCCAACAGCCTTTAAAAAGGGGAAAAGTCACAAATATGAGATCCTCTCAGATCTGAGAAACTTCAAGAAAATTAAGATGTTGCAAAACTAATATAATCAAACATACATTATATAATCATTACAACACCCGACTGGATCATCCATGCCCGGGATCTTAAGATTTAGAGGGAAAAGGGGAGGAAGATGTTGGCTTCCATTAAACAAGAAGTCTCAAATATCGATCTATAACTAGGGAACCAGAGGCTTCGTTAAAGATTTACAATTGGGAGCTTAGCTCTACCATCCATCCCGACAAAAATACAAAAGCTGAGTATATATACTCAGAGAAACTCACCACCTTGGCAGCAGGAGGGTAGCTGAAACATTAAAATCCAACCTAGCGTGTGCAGACTCCTCTAGTCAGACGAGGACATCAGATTGGCATGGCTTCTTAGGAAAATATACACACAGGATGATCTTGGGCAGACTGCCTGCCATAACTTCCATGCCTTACATTTAATGAGTGAGGTGAGGTTTCAACCACCTCCTCCTACCTTTATTTACCTCTAGCAAGGATCAAGATCAAGGCTGAGTTGAATTGGCACCTGGAGAATGTGGCGACGCCTCCTATAGCTAAACCCGATGCTTCGGCCCTTTAACCACCTCTTTCTATCACCCCAAGTGACCACGGGCCGTGACCCTGTGCCTATCTTCAAAAGCACTTTTCGCATTTCACATTTCGGTGATGCCAGATGCAGTGGAGGAGAGACCCCCTATCTTTCAAAGTCCCAGTAGCCGAAATACCAAAATGGATAATCATTTCATGTTTCAGGGTTTCCCGATGCAATGGATGAGAGACCCCATGACTTTTGAAGTCCTGGTAGCCGAAATGCTGAAATGGCTAATAATTTTGCGTTTCGGGGTTTCTCGATGTAGTGGAAGAGAGACCCCCTATCTTTCAAAGTCTCCGTAGCCAAAATGCCAAAACAGCTAATCATTTTGCGTTTCGGGGTTTCCCGATGCAATGGATGAGAGACCCCGTGTCTTTTGAAGTCCTGGTAGCTGAAATGTCGAAATGGCTAATCATTTCACGTTTTGGGGTTTCCCGATGCAATGGATGAAAGAACCCATGTATTTTGAATTCTCGGTAGCTGAAATGGCTAATAATTTCATGTTTTTGGGTTTCTCGATGCAATGGAAGAGAGACCCCCTGTCTTTCAAAGTCCAGGTAGCTGAAATGTTGAAACGGCTAATCATTTTGCGTTTCGGGGTTTCCCGATGCAATGGATGAGAGACCCCATGTCTTTTGAAGTCTCGATAGCTGAAATTCCAAAATGGCTAATCATTTCATGTTTCGGGGTTTCTCGATGCAGTGGAAGAGAGACCCCCTATCTTTTGAAGTCCCGGTAGCCAAAATCATGACGAAGCCTGCCATGTGTCCCGATTGGATCAGACGACCATGATCATTTCATGACTGTGGCCATAAGAGATGAGCCCATGCACTAAAACCCATGCAACTTTGTGACTCAAGCTTACCCAATGACCGTCGATCTGCTCCATCTATGGATCATCGTCGTTGAAAACCAAATGCCCGCTCGCTTGATTTTAAGCCCGAAATGGACTTCTTCCGTGTGCTGCGCTTGGCGCTCATGACTGCGGCCTTTGAATAAAATGCATTTGATGGGTTTTTAAACCCCATTTCTACGCATTTACACCAAGGGCATGAAATCGGAGAGAAACACCCCCCTCACAAGAATTGGCGCTAACATTAGGCTCCATGGGGGATAAATTCATCCCTATGATGCTCTAAGAACTCCTTATGTAGTTCTAGTTGCTTTCTGTTGGGCTATGGAGTCGAGATCAAAACACCCTGCTTAAAAATACATGCCGATAAGTGAAAATAAAAGATAAACACACATTCTCCAAGGAGCTTATTTATGTACGGTCCTAAACTAATAAATTCCTTTACATGGGGCTAGGTGAAAGCAAACTTCCACCATAGCCAATCAAGAAACTTCCTGAATAGAAGCTGCTTCCTTCTGTCGATGATCACAAACAGATGGTGTAACCGTGATAGAAAAATGGTTACTCTCTTCAACTTCTCCTTACAGGCTGAAGTCGAGATGAAATAGGGCGGCTCTAAATTGTGAAGGAAATACAACTCCATGTATTCCTTCACAAGCTCATAGGACCAGTGGAAAACTCTAGAAAATGGGCAACAGGCAACCTCCTTTGCTGCACATTTGTTCACATGTGGCTGAATATCTCTAGTAAGCTCAGGTGGCTGGATAGCTGACGTAGGCTGACTGATCTCAAGCGGTGGTTGCTTGCTAAATGGCTCTGCGCATTTTGTAAACTGCATCTTCGGCTCCTCCTCCTCTTCTTCATGGCTCTCCCAAGGATCAGATTCATAATCATCATAAATAGGGACCATGGGAAATCTCTACTTGTTGTCATGTCGGTCAGTGTCTTCATAGTGATCAAATGTAGAATAAGATTGTTGCTCATCATCACTAGAATATTCATCAAAAAAGGGTTTCCCTTCATTTCTATGATCAACCTCCAGAATAGTGATCCCATCGAGAATATAACTGTCAAAAATATCCATTTCAGGGACAGTGGTAACTGCTGCTTCTGGATGTTCATACATAAGATTTTTCTCTTTAATCCTAGGTAAAAATATATCATGGGAAACCTCTTGAAGGAAAAGAGAAGGATCCTCTTCCACAACCATCTCTTATTTAAAAACTGGAAGGTCTTCGTCATCATAAGCCGAGCTGCTAGGAACATATTCTTCAACCCTATATTCAGGAGAGCCATCTACTATAGACAACATCTGCTCTATAAACTCAGAATTATCACAAGAGGCATGTTGATCATTATGAACATCTAAAGGAACAGATGTATCTGAAATGATGTCAGATGCTTCCGTGCTAGGGCTAACATAATTAATATCATCCAACACCTCTAGATTTTCATAGCAAATGATTTCCTCCACAGTAAAAGCTTCATCACAAACATGGTCTTCAGGTCCGACAGAGGCTTTATGAAGCAAAGAAAACTCATCACAACAGTTTTCATACAAACACTCAGTTGGGAAGTAATCTTTACAAAATGAATTGAAAGCTGTATGAAAACCTGTCAAAGAATGGATGCTTGCAGTGGGAAGAGATCGACACCAATCAAGAGAAGCTCCCTTTAATGAATACTTAAAAAGCTTAATCTGGACATCTTCATGCATGATATTAAGTCGATGAATAACCTCATGAAATTCGATTAAATTCTCAGTTGGTACCTCCGAAATGTTTTCTTGAAATTCAGGGAGGATATCTTCCCATTCACCTCTATCTGGAAATGGATTAGGAAAACCAACTATCTGGGAAAAGTCACAGAAAGCCAACCTTTGAGCTAAGATATTTTCCATATCGAATTAGTGGAGTCATCGACCGATCCTTGGATCATGGAGTCTCCAGGTGAGAGATTTGCAGCTTTGAATGTGTCTGGTCTTTGTTCACCATCAGAGGCCAGATCCTAATGTTGTGTCCTCCCAGGAAACTTCTCAAGCTGAGAAAGCAGCTGCTGAAACCTTCTCAAAAAATATCCTCTGGGTCAGCTTTCAGGTGTGCTAAAATTAGCCACAGCTGAAATAGTGAAGTGAAAACAATGGAGTTGCCACAATGGAGTTTCTAGGTGCATAGTAGCAATCTTCAAGGGATCTGATGCCTGGTGCACCTTTAGAATCAAAGACTCAATGTCGTTCAATCCCGGGGAAAAAATATTCAACTTCATCCCCGACAATGGCGCCAGAAATGTTGGCATCAGAAGTCACTCCTGGATTGCAGTAGCAGCAGAGCCCAATGCCCATTAGTTTAAATGTCACGATTTTTTGATAAAGGGTGATGAATGGAAGTAAACTTAGAACAATGTCTTTGTAACTTAGAAAACTAGGTTGGAACAACTAAGACAGGTGAGGTCTTGATCTAATTTAAGCCGGTGATTTTGCATAGTAGTGAGTAAGTGGAGGGAAAAACAAAGGAAATAAAGACTGCTCTGGACATCCGGTCTTCCAGCAGCCTTTAAAAAGGGGAAAAGTCACAAATATGAGATCCTCTAAGATCTAAGAAACTTCAAGAAAATTAATATGCTGCAAAACTAATATAATCAAACATACGTTATATAGTCATTATAACACTCGAATGGATCATCCATGCCCGGGCTCTTAAGATTCAGAGGAAAAAGGGGAGGAAGATGTTGGCTTCCATTAAACAAGAAGTCTCAAATATCAATCTATAACTAGGGAACCAGAGGCTTCGTTAAAGATTTACAATTGGGAGATTAGCTCTACCATCCATCCCTACAACACTGCAAAATCTGAGTATATATACTCAGAGAAACTTGCCACCTTAGCAGCAGGAGGGTAGCTGAAACATTAAAATCCAACCTAGCATGTGCAGGCTCCTCTGGTCAGACGAGGACATCAGATTGGCATGGATTCTTAGGAAAACATGCACACAGGACGATCTTGGGCAGACTGCCTGCCAGAACTTCCATGCCTTACATTTAAGGAGTGAGGTGAGGTTTCAACCACCTCCTCCTACCTTTATTTACCTCTAGCAGGGATCAAGATCGAGGCCGAGTTGAATTGGAACCTGGAGAACGTGGCGATGCTTCCTGCAGCTAAACCCGACACTTAGACCCTTTAACCAGCTCTTTCTATCACCCCAAGTGACCACAGGCCATGACCCTGTGCCTATATTCAAAAGTGATTTTTGCATTTTGCGTTTCGGTGATTCTAGATGTAGTGGAGGAGTGACCCCCTATATTTCAAAGTCCCAGTAGCTGAAATTCCAAAATGACTAATCATTTCATGTTTTGGGGTTTCTCGATGCAATGGATGAGAGACCCTGTGTCTTTTGAAGTCCCGGTAGATGAAATGCCGAAATGGCTAATAATTTCACGTTTCTGGGTTTCTTGATGTAGTGGAAGAGAGACCCACTATCTTTCAACATCCCAGTAGTCGAAATGTCGAAACGGCTAATCATTTCACGTTTCAGGGTTTCCCAATGCAATGGATCTGATATCCCGTGTCTTTTGAAGTCTCGGTAGCCAAAATGCCGAAATGGCTAATCATTTCGCGTTTCGGGGTTTCCCAATGCAATGGATGAAATACCCCATGTATTTTGAAGTACCGGTAACCGAAATGCCAAAATGGATAATCATTTCGCGTTTCAGGGTTTCCTGATGCAATGGAAGAGAGACCCCCTGTCTTTCAAAGTCCCGGTAGTCGAAATGCCGAAACGGCTAATCATTTCATGTTTTGGGGTTTCCCGATGCAATGGATGAGAGACCCTATGTCTTTTGAAGTCTCGGTAGCTGAAATGCCGAAATGGCTAATCATTTCGCATTTTGGGGTTTCCCAATGCAGTGGAAGAGAGACCCCCTATCTTTTGAAGTCACGGTAGTTGAAATCGCGACTGAGCCTAATTAGGTGCCATGTGTCCCAACTAGATCGGACGACCACGATCATTTCGTGACTGTGGCCATAAGAGATGAGCCCATGTGATAAACCTCGTGCAACTCTACGACTCAAGCTTATCCGATGACCTTCGATCTACTCCATCTATGGATCGTCGCTGTTGAAAACAAAATGCTCGCTCACTTGATTATAAGCCCGAAATGGACTTCTTCTGTGTGCTGCGCTTGGCGCTCATGACTGCGGCCTTTGAATAAAATGCATTTGATGGGTTTTTAAACCCCATTTCTACGCATTTACACCAAGGGCCTGAAATCAAAGAGAAACACCCCCCTCGCAAGAATTGGCGCTAACATAATGTATTTTTTTTATATATAATAAAATCATTATGTGGTTTTCTCCCATTTGGGTTTCCACGTAAATCTTGGTGTATTGTGTCTCTGTGGATGTCTATTATGCTCTGTTGATTTATAGTGTTCATCATATATTGATGATATAATGATTATGAATTTATTGATGACACATTGTGGTTAAATGTGATAATAAAGTGCTAATACTGATTCACCGCCCCCCCCTCTCAATGTTTCAACAAGATTCTCATAGTTACAAGCTTCTTCCTGCCTCTCCTTCCAATATTGGACTCTGTCTCAGCATTACCCATGATGAAATGAATACCTTTGATCTCTTCCTCATGGCTATAATATCCTTGGTCATATTGCAGAACTCTAGTCCTCATATAAGAACCAAATTTGTTTTCCTATACCTCTAATTCTTCAAGAAATGTGCATGTAATAATTATTGTTAGAACATGCATAACGTAAAACATTTCATCAATTAGAATGAAAGTTATTATTCTCATAAAATTATGAAGAAAACAATGAACCAATTCACAATTTGATTCCTTAGATGAATTCCTTTCTGAAACAACTTTCCAACAACAGTATTCATGCCTTATTCTAAGTTTTGAGCGAAAAAGTTACAACATTTACAAGTTGCATTTTCCACTCTTTTACTATTATATAAATCTATTTTATTGTTTTCTGAGAAATTTTAAAGCCGAAATCAAAATTGTGGGTAGACATATCTATTATTCTCCTCAATACCTTTCCAATGACTATTAGTTTTCTCAAATATGAGTTATGAACTGAAAGTTATGGTCCGAAGAAGTTTAGGTTGTTTTAATCATTTGATCCTTGTATGCTACATGTGTCTTATTTCTCTTCCTGCACATTTTTACATACCTATATTATATGTTCAACTCCATCGTTGTCTTCTATGGGTCATAATATTCCGACATAATTTTCCTATGCCCCAAATGGGGTTTGAAACAAGGAGTTATGCCCTATGAAAGTAATATGTTGCCAAAATTTTACCCTTACAGTTTTGACTATAACTTTCTCATACAAGATCTGTTTTGCGCCCAGGATAGTTCAGTGTATAGATCTATGTGATTTATTTTATTTGAGATGTAGAGATAGTGTACCTTGGTATACTATGTTCTCGTGGGTTTTGATTGGATAAAAACGTTGTTTAGGGCCTTAAAATCACCCTGCAAGTTAATGAAAAATTCAGAAAAGTTCATATAAATTGAATGTTTTACTATAATAACATCCCTTTAAATTTGAGTCGTTGATATAAAATTAGGTGAAATTTGAGCCATTGATCCGAGCTCCATTGGAAATTGGTCGATCGATGATTCTCATTGTTAAACCAAAATTGTCCGTGAATCTCCCCGACACCTGATCGACCATCGAATGCTGGTCATTTATCTTGGAAAACAATTGTAACACATCATGAAACAATTCAACCCGTGATCTAGATTTTATGAAAAAAAAATGAATACAGATTATTAACAGGTGCTTAGCACAAAATAACAGAGATACAATAAAACTCGTTTTCTATTCAATAACGAAATAAGTTGAAACTGTAAAATGCAGTGGAAACAAGCTTGCTGGAATGGTGGCGGCTTATCTCTGAGAAGAGATGTGATGGCAGTGCGCATTCGCAAGAAGAAGGTTACAATGAGGCTCTGAAGGCATTTTTACAATAAGCAAGAATTCCAAAAACTCTAGACATCCAAAAACCTAACCCTAGGAGATGAAGCGCCAAAAGTCATGTGGGCCCCGTTTGGGTAAGTTAGTACATCAACTTCCCGGGGTCGTAACTTTTGCATA
>JZKD02S1338122.1:547765-575207 GCA_000966675.3 Picea glauca | reverse complement strand
TCAATATTTAAAACTTAAGGAAAGCGTCCTATTCTGTCTTGTTTTGTTCTAGATCCAGGTGGATCTAGGGAGATCGGTTTGTGTCCGCACTTACGGATTTATCCATAAACACTCAGGCATCATGATGTTGACATAATTTTACGATGCAGGAGGCAACACAAACTCTCCATATGTTTGGAAGAATAACTAAATGGAGGAGGACACAAATCTATGTAGAGAGAACAACTTCCTAAGGTCATATTAAATCCTAGGTCTTGACGAACAAACGAAAGGATGTGCTTTGTCCAAGGGAGACTCATTGTGCTGCCAACAAAAAGAAAATACTTTTCCCTTCCTCTTTTGGGGGTATATTTGATTTTTTTTTTTGTCTTTTTCAATAATTTTGGGAAGCTTGAAAAAGAATAAAAGAATTCTATGATACAAAGGAGGATCGAGTGTCGTAGACATACTAGTTCCAAGCACAAGGAACACATGGATGCTCAGAGAAAAGGGATATATGCAAGAAAAGGATACTCAGGAAAAATCCTCTGTGGGCTAAGGTGTCAAGACGAAGAGGTAGAGTGCTACAGGGATTGCGTATAAGGCATGCCTCAGATGGTTCAGTTGAGAGAAACATGGAGCCAGAATTAGGCCAAAGACGCAGGTATACAAATATGATTAATAAGACACAGTGGTAATGTCCTTTGATGTGGTTTTAGAGAGTCTGAAAAAGCGTAAAATGAGACTCCACTGGGGTACCTTTTTGGAAGGTAGTCTATTCGGTTCAAAAATGGGGTAAACTAGCAGCGAAAAGACGTCTATTCAAAACCATTTTAATGAGTGTGATAAAGACAAGATCACTCGAAATTTTTTTCATATTTAAGGAGTCTGAAAAAATCTTAATTATGGACTCTGTCAGGAATGTTCTTTTGGACCATTTTAACGAGTGTGAAGGAATAAGGTCACTCGACGATCTTTTCAATTTTAGGGAGTCTGAAAAGAGCATAACTATGGACTCCGTGGGTGTTCCTTTTTCGTAAATTTAGTCTCTTGGGCCCAAAAAAGGGTTAAAATCATACCTAAGAATACTCTTCTAGGGAACCAAAGCTCCTAGAGTATACCTTTGTTCGTATAGTTGACCATCCGGACCAAAAAAGGGGTAAACTACCATCAGATAGACATGCCTTCAGATTTTAGTTTTAGCGAGCATGAAGGGAAACAAGATCTCTTGATAATCTTTTCATGTTTAGAGGGTCTGAAAAGGGCTTAAAATAAGACCTGTGGGGGCTACGACTCATGTATGAAACTGGTTCAGGTAGAGCCCATTGTTAGGCTCAGACCAAAAGTATCTTCAATAGTTAACTTGGGAAGTTTCCCAAAAGGGAAGAAAACACAAACCACAATGCAAGTCCTCCCACGGTATAGAATCTGTAGTCATGGCTTCAAGAATAGCCTCATCTGAAGGCAATTCAAAATTCGAGAAATCACGTAAGTGAGGGTCGACAGTCCCAAAGGGTGAAGTAAACTGACCATATTCCATATGATGATGGAGGCTCTGGCCAGGACTAGTAGAGTCTATCAATGAATAATCAAAAGCATGAGGGCTTGAGGATCTATCAACAACGATATCAGACTCATAAGGAGACTCAAGATCACTTGGACCAAGAGAGGGAAGTAAGGGCTCCCATGCCCCCATTGGATAAACCAATGGATCAATTGCTGAGACCAAGTCTCGAGAAGGCAAACATGATTGCACAGGTTCCTTCTCAGAAGCAATTGAACACCAAGGATAAGAAGCCACATAATTAACCCGTGGCGGGGTAGAGTCTACTCGAAAACTAAGAACATGTAAAGGGGTAGTCTAAAATAAATTTGAATTAGGATGGTGGTTATTAGGTTCTAGCTGGTTGATAGTGACAATGCTTCCCTTGTGAGGGAAATGCATCACCTGGAAGAGCGTAGACACCACAACGTTCATAGCATATACATAATCATTCCCGAGAAGCATATTGAAATCTAACAGGCCTTGCACCACTATAAAATCAACAAGGAAATTCTTCCCACCTAACGAGATAGGTAACCGAGGAATAACCCCCAAATATTCACTAGGACGTATATCAAAATCCAATAGCTCATGCGAAGGAAATACAAGCTCGGGAGATCCCAAGACTTTCCAAACTGAGGAGGATAAAATACTTGAAGAGGCTCCTTCATCCACAATACATCGATAAATGTTTTTTGAATTAACTTCAACCCTTATTTGAAAAGGTGCAGAAGAAGGAAGGCGAGGTTCAACAAGGTCATTCCAATCAAAGGAAACCATCCCAGGGTTTGGAGGGGGTGTGCTTGGAACGAGCATAATGCCCCCTTATTTTGAAAGTATTGAAATGGAAATGCTAAAAACATAGTTGGTAGACACTACACTCCCCAAGAGAGGATTTGGATCAGTCGAAGATTGCAATGGCGTGACCACTTTGGTAGACTCGAAACTCTCCAAGAGAAGAGTAGGACCAGTCAAAGACTGCATCGACATGACCACTTTCTCAACCAATGGTTGCATAGGCTATGAGACTACATGGTCTAAAATAACCTCACCCCTCAAAAGAGGAGTGGGATCAACCGATGACTGCATCGACATGACCACTTTCTCAACCAATGGTTGAATAGGCTGAGAGACTACATGGTCTAAAGGAACATCACCCCTCAAAAGAGGAGTGGTATCAGTCGATGACTGCATTGACATGACCACTTTCTCAACCAATGGTTGAATAGACTATGGGAATACATGGTCTAAAGGAACCTCACTCCTCAAAAGAGGAGTGGGATCAACCGATGACTGCATCGACATGACCACTTTCTCAACCAATGGTTGACTAGATTGTGAGACTAAATGGTATAAAGGTACCTCACCCCTCAAAAGAGGAGTGGGATCAGCCGATGACTAGATCAACATGACCACTTTCTCAACCAATGGATAAATAGACTGAGTTGAAACCTTAAAAGACTCAGAATCAAAAGAACTTGTGGACAGGGACCATAGTATTTGTACCTCTAGAATGCCAGAGCGTAGATGAGTAAGGTGATCTCCCTCGCAAAGATTACAAGGGAACTTAGGTTTACGTCCTATCAGTCTAGGTTTCTCAATAGAATCAATGCCCCTAGCATGAATAACAGTGGTTGGTTGCACATCTCCAGCATGATTTGAAGAGGTTGGTGATGGGTCGATAACATGACTCATAGAGGCTACAGACCTATTGCTAGTATGACTAGCAGGGACTAGACTTTTCCCCCCAGCATGACTTGTAGAGGGTGGGTGATTTCCCCTAGCATGACTTGTAGAGGCTGGTTGTTGATATTCATCATGACTTGCATAGGTTGTCGATATATCTCCACCATGACTTGCAGAGGTTGGTGACTTCTTCTTCCTATTCTTCCTCTTTCTATTTTGTTTAGACTTAGGGTTACTAGTAACTATACTTTCACCAGAGGCGAGAGAAGGAGGAGGAGAAGAATTTGTTGACAAAGGAACATCAACATTATGCCCATGAATTAAAGCGCTTAATTGGTAAGCATCAAGATCATTTGGGACATTTGGAATGGTACCCAACCAAACCGATAATCCCACATTCAACCCAAGAATGTACAAAGTGGCCATCAAAGGGACACCAACGTTTATGAAGAAGGGAAAAACATAAGAATCCCCTTGCAAAGGGGTTCTTTTCTTGGTATGGTCGGGAAATTTAGCCATGAATATATTATGCACATGTTCTCCCCTTACAGGATCAGTCAAATCAATAAAAGTCTCACACACTGACTATGGCAAACTAGTGCTATCAAAACAACGCCTATAAAGAGATGGCTCCACGTTCTTAAGAAGAAGACCGAAAAGTCCTCACGATCGATGAAGTGGGAGGTATACCACCCTAGGTTAGAGACCCAAATCCATGACTAACTAAATCACTATGGAAAACTAAGGAGCACATAGCACGCACTAAAAGTTCCTAAAGGCAAATCAAACAAACGACTAACTAGTTGGAAGAACAATTATACCAACCAACACTAGAGAAACTTACCAGTGCAAGTGAAACTCGAATATGGAAGCACCCTCTGGGTATCCTCTGCAAATTGTGGCCCAATGTCTTCCCTAGGTACCATGGTATACTCCCGCAATCACCTATGCAAGTCCCTAAAGTAAAGGAAACTAGGTTGTTAACTCGCGAACAACTACCAGGCGGGTACAGTTGATAGTCGGGTGGACCACAATGAGAAGGGTATCAAGACCAAAACCTATCAAGGGTATCGAAATCAAGTGTTCCGGAAGACAAATGAGGACCTCGAACGGATTTGAGACCCACGAAGCTCCGTGGAAAATGCGATCAACGGAATGCCAAGACAAGCCCTCTATATCTGTTCCTCCACTACGATTGGTCCAGCTTTGGAGGGGTTATCTCTGCTACCTTTCCGCACACAACCTCGTGTTTAGACCCTACGTTAGAAGGGGGTCCCGGATAGTTTCCATGTTACTGGTCCTTAACATTCCCTAACTCAGACTCCAATGTTTGGTTTATCAGCCTTTAAGAGTTTCCTCTCCAACTCAATTCAAGGCCCTAACCCTAAACTAGTTCGTTGACCGTACAAACATAAAAGTCTAGTTATTTTTAATTAGAATTATTTTTTAGGCTTGATTTACTCAAAGGTGTGGTAGTGCAACTGATGTTTTTAAGAATTTTTCGAAAAATGAAAATGATAAGAACACTAGAAAAAAGGATTATCTTTCTTATTTTTATTTTGAAATGCTTGTAAAATTAGAAGAAAATAGAACGCTATGCTAATTTCTTTTTCTTTTTCAAATATCAATGCAAAGAAAATGCTAAGAAAGAAAGAGATCTAACAAACTAAGTTTTTTTTTTATATTTCTCCCAATCAAAGCAGATATAAAAAAATATTCTAAAAGGGACTGAAGAATACACGATTCATGGTCCCCCTCGGCCATGAGGGGGAATTTTTTTTCAAAATGCAACTCATTTTTCTTAAAAATTCAAGCTAAAAATAAGTTAAAAAAGATAGGAAACGCAAGAAATCTTTCGAAGAAAAAGAAAGCTATGTTGAATTCAAACCTAGGCTACAAACTGCTATGACAGAGACTAGGGCTAGATCAAGAAAACCCCTGAGAAGTGTGACTCCTGACAGGGAAGAGGATGACTGCCTCTTCTAAAAAAAAGATTTTCTCAACACAGGCACGCTACTGTCACTTCAGAAGCCACCATATGTACGTGGGATGTCCAAAGGTAGGGCACGTATGCACATGTGCAGGCCCACTACAGTCCACATACACCTTTGTAACTCCTAAAAAAATGAAAAACAAAATTCCAGCACAGGCAGGGAGTACTGGTATTGAAAACTAGAATCCCTTAAAGACACAAAAACTTACTTTGACAGGAAAAGATGCAAGGAAAATTTGATAAAACAAGGCTAATATGAGGTTATACCTAGGCTACAGACGACAACAACAGAGACCAGAACTAGATCCAGAAAACCCCTGAGAAGGACTACTTATGACAGGGAAGAGGATGACTGCCTCTCTTTAAAAAAAAAATTATGGACTCAGACACGCCACTGATCCTTCAACATCCAGCGTATCTACGTGAGCTGTGTGAAGTCAAGGTGCATGTATACATGTGTAGGCCTTATACATACTACGTATTCCTCTTTGTAGCTTCCCAAAAAACAAAAAACAGTCAAGCGAAGAAAGAAGGGAGTACTGATATGGAAGACCAAAATCCCTAATAGCTCAGACTCTTGCAGAAACTCAGAAAAAAAGGTAATAAAACCAATTTAAAAAACCCAAAAAAGTATTCCCCAAAACCCTAGAGATGTCCCCAGTACGGTCACCAATTCTTTTGTGGGTGGTAAATCCCCTTACGGAATAGCATTAAGGGTTCTGTAATGCATCCAGAAATGACCTAAAGTCTCCTACTTTTTACCATCATCCCAATCATAAACCCCATTATTCATATGAAAATACAAGGTTAGAAAGATCAAGTTATTGTACCTTAGTTTCCATGTTTGATATCGATCCTTTAACGTTTGGTCTCTCCTTGACTGCAAATCTCCTCCCAATGCTGACCTGCATCCATAAAAAGACAAACAAAGAACTCCACATGCATATGATCTATGAACTAATGGGTTAGAGATTTTATCAAAATATAATCAAATTTAAACATTTCAAACCTCATATGGCGGGATGGGAAAAGTACTTCCTTTTATTAATCTCACAAGAGTAACCTTACAATAGTGAGATCAGCCACTGCTCCTTGAATATGTTCCCGGGCTCCTCTTCAATTGTGCTCCAACTGCTTTTGTATATGCTTCTCTTCACACACTAGTTGCAAAAGGTTGGGACAAATGGAATGCGAAATTAGGTATAGTTTCTTTACAATTATTTTCCTCCTTCCAAATGGGACCCCTACCCATTCTTTTATAGGCTAGAAAGTTATAGGCATTTGGTCGAGTGACTGGCTATGGGCGTTCAAACGGTTTAGGTAACTTACCCAAAACTATGAGTTCCGTCTGTAACTTTCCATTTTTTGTGATTTTGTAGGTATACATGGGCTGTAGTGGGACAGCTAGCATACACGCATGCAATACTGAGGCAGGGCACGTGTGCCTTAAAAAAGGGTGCTTTTAAGAAGAGTTGTTTAGTAGTGGCTTGGAAAAAATGGAAAATGAGATGGCCTGATGGCAGGTATGCATGTCTGGTGCAAATTAGGGTTATAACACTTCTTGTTGTCACTTGAATCATCTGAGCAATTTACCAATTCATATTGTAAGATGTTGAATACTTGTGTCCAGGATTTGATGTTGTCTATGCTTCTGGGCAAGGTGTCAGAGAAAACATTTGTGTTCTGGCTCGAACTTTCACCAATCGCTCTAGGTGATTTTCATGGAGACATGGTATTAATCCTTCGAACTCTGTTATTTGCCACAGGAAAGGTGTAAAAATCCTTCAACTAGAAAAAATTACAGCTCAGTAAAAAGCATAATGAGATTCAAATTCACATTTCTTTTCCTTTAATCGCATCGATCAACCAATACCTTCACTAACAAAGTATTTACTTTCTCTAATGAATCAGATTCAAGCTGTGGCTCAAAATATTATTTGGAATGATTGTCGTAGGTATTATTAATGGTCATTTATTTTTGGTGGTTCATGCTCTGGAAAATCACATATGAAATTTGAATATATTTGAGTCATCATTAAGCGATGTATTATTTAAGAGATAATCTTTTCCTAAGCATTGGTTAATCATAGTTATCATTAAGTAAATTTTAGCGTTTTGGCTCTCGGGAGATCTTATAACAGCCTGAGATATAACTTACAAAATGCGAAATCATGATGTGATTAATTAAGTTTAATTACATTTAAACTTTTTAATTAATCATGATTAACCTCAAAGATTTCAGGGTTTCAGGTCTCGGGATATTCTATACTAGTTCGAGCTATGTTCTCTGAATCATGAAATCGTGATTGATTAATTAATATTAATCACTTTTAACCTTTTAAATAATCATGATTAACTTCAAGGGTTTCACGATTTTGGGTATCGAGACTTTGGTTGTTGTTCGAGGCAAGATCCCCGAAACGCGAAATTGCGATAAGGTTTAAATATCGTTAATAATTTGTAATCGTTTAATTAACCCAGTTTAACTTAAGAAAGTTTCGCAACTTCGTATATTGGGAATTTGGAGTTCTTACATGTTGGACTGTTAGTATCGCGAAACCCCGAAACCCGACATTTCGAAGGTAGTCATTGGTGATTTGACCTTTTAACGAGTGGGCGGCTCCATAAATTTTCAGTATTTTAGATTGTTGGATTCAATGAAAGACTTCATCAACGGTGATATTCATGTGCATGTTTGTCCTTATTTAAAAAAGAATTAAACTTATCTAAGTTTGAAGTTTAGAAAAATATATATGTTCGAACAACCTCAACCTGCACATCCCAAGGAATTGGATCCATCATCGATCAGATAGGAGTCTCATAGTTGTGGCTCCAGGAACTCTAGATATCAGAATAGACTCTTCATTCGCTTATGTACAAATGTACATTCAATTTTCTTCAAAATTTGAAGAAAACAATGTGAGTATCCTTCTTGCATGGATTTCTCGTGCTCCCATGTAGTTTCCTGAGGAATGTAATGGATGCATTAAAAATTTACCAAGTTGATGGATTTGTTCCTGAGCACTTTGACTTTCTAGTTCAGGATGCGCACTGGTTCCACCGAAATTCCCCTTCGTGCTCCACCTGGATTATAGTCCAATCAATCACATGGCTAGGATCCGGTACATACTTTTTTAATAAAGACACATGGAACACGTTATATATTCTCATGGATGCAGGTAATGCTATCATGTATTCAACTGGGCCTATCCCTTCTATAACTTCAAATGTCCCATAGTATCTTGTTTCCAAATTTTGGAAACTTCCCAATTTCAACGAGATCCTCTTGGATTTAAATTTTAAAAACACATGCCTCCCACTTTGACTTCTCTATGTGTTCTTATTTTATCACCATATCTCTTCTTCCTTTCTTGTGCAACTTTCAAATTATTTATGATCTTTACCATTTACTCTTACTATTCGCTAAACAATTATGCCAAATAATGGCTCTTTCTTCTAGGTTATCCCATCTCATCGACGTGTTACATTTTTTCTCATACAATGATTCAAATGGGCTCATCTTCAATGATTCTTGATACCCATTATTGTAAGAAAACTCAACTAAATGGATATAGTCCTTCCACCTAGAAGGCTTGTCTATTACATACATTCTCAACATATCTTCAATTATTTAGTTAGTCCTCTCAGTCTCCCATTTGAATCTATGTGATATGTTGTACTTAAATTCAAATTGGTCCCAAATCCTTTGGAAAACCCCTTCTAAAAATTGGAAGTGAACTTGCGATCTTGGTCTGATACTATTTCCTCAGGAATACCATGTAGCCTAGAAATTCCTTTCATATAAATTTCTGCAATATTGGTTGTCTTAGGATTTATTTTCACCAGAATTAAATTTCCATCCTTTGTAAGCTTTTCCACCACTACCATGATGGAATCATGTTGCATTGTTGTCCTGAGAAATTTGGTAATGAAATCAATAGTAACAACTTCCCATTCCCATTCAAGAATGGGAAAAGGCTGCAACAATCATGCTGGATATTTGTGCTCAGTATTTACCTTCTGACATTCCATGCATCTGGCCAAATAATCGGTGACATATCTCTTCTTACCAGGCCAAAAATATAGGCCTCTTACAACTATAATAGTTTTCTATTATCATGCGTGTCCAACGTATGACACATTGTACATTTATTTTAAATTGAAATTTTCAATTCCCATGAATTGGGAACATCAACTCTATTCTTAAACAAGAGGATTCCATCCTCTTCTAGCTTGTAATCCTTACATTTATTTTGCACATTATTTTGTTGTAGGATTTATTTAACTTGAACATAATGATGGTATGTCGTTACAACCTCAAGAATTTTGTCTTTTAAATTTGTCTTGTACATACTAATGGTTGTAGCATGCATTTCATCCACCCTTATGATGAGTGCATCATCCACCTTGTTCTCTTTTCTATTTATGTGTTATATCTCAAATTCATATTCACTAAGAAATTCCAGCCATCTAGTTTTTCCATCATTTAGTGTTGATTGTTCAAACAAGTATTTCAGACCACTACAGTCTGTCCTCAATTCAATTTTTTCCCATGAGGTAATGTCTCCACATTTTTAAATCATGTATTATGGCTGCCAACTCTAAGTCATGTGGCATATTTTATTTCATGCTCCAATTTTATGGAATCATAACAAATTACATTTCCATTTTGTGTAAGGACTCCACCAAGCCCTTCCTTGCATGCATCTGTGCACACAACAAATCCTCATCTGGATATTCAACTTTTAAAATGGTTTCACTAGTTAATAAATCCTTTGAACATTGGAAATTTTATTCACACTTCGTGCTCCACTTGAATTTTACTCCTTTCTTTTACAAAGATGTTATTGGGTGTGTAGTCTTGGGGAATTCTACAATGAATCTCATGTAGTAACCAACTAGACCAAAAAATGATCTAACCTCTGAAATGTTTGTTGTATCTGGTCAATTTTTTATTGATTCAATCTTTTAAGGATCCACTATTATGCCATCTTCTGAAACAATGTGACCCAAATAATGGATCATTTTTTGATAAAAAGTGCAATTACGCAACTTGGCATACAATTGTTTTTTTTTTTATCAACACTTGTAGAACCATCCTCAAATGTTGTTTGTGTTCATCCTCTATCTTGGAATAGATAACAATATCATCCAATAATACAATGACAAACTTGTCTAGGAAATGTTTGAACACCCCATTCATCAGACACATAAATGTAGCGAGTGCATTTTTCAACCGAAAGGGCACCACCACAAATTCATAGTGTCCATACATTTTATAAAAGGTTGTCTTTAAAGTATATTATTATTTGATTCTCACTCGATGATCTAGGTGGATCTCATTGGCCATCCACTTTTTCCACTAAATCAACATAAACATGATATTCACCCTTTTTTATTCGAAATGGAATGTAATTCCATCTTCATTTTTTAATTGCAAACATTATGTAATGATTTCCTAGTGGTCTTTATGTACATGCTTACAACATAGCGTTAATGCATCGTATTCCATTAGAAATATGTAGCTAAGCATGCTCGAGCTAGAGTAGTACTAGGATGGGTGACCTCTTGGGAAGTCCTAGTGTTTTCAATGCCTATGGAATTTTATAAACTTAGACTAATTTATCCCACATGCATCATGGGAATTGTTCTCCTCTCACTCTCTCATATGTAATTGAGGTGAAGGAGGCCCTTTAAGCATGCAATGGAGTGTGATGTAAAGCTTGTTGTGAATGAAGCGTAGCCAACATCTCTTTCCTTTTAGAGATACACTACTCCATTCTATCAGTTTGTGTTATATATTGTTTTTATCTCTTATACATTAATAGAATTTGGGATTCACTGTATTTATGTGTTCTCTTCTATTTTTTTTTGTCTCATTTCGTTCTCAGCATAATCTATATCAGTGGTATCAAAGAAGTCTGCTCCTTCTCATTTCTAAGAGTAGGTCCTCGACAAGTTCAGTGTATAGAGATTTGGGTCTCGAGATAGTTTTTCTTGAGGAAAAATCTTCTCTCTAGCTCAAGCAACCTCCCATGGCGGAAGAAAAGAGATATGACAGAGCATGAGATCGTTTCAATATGTTTCTCAAGGAATCCCTCATGCGAGAGAGGAACGAGATGATGGAAAACCTTGCTTATATCCTTCGAGGACTACCAACGGCGAGGATCGAGGCATATTCAACAAACAACCATTCCGAAGGTGCGACACCCTTCAAGTTACAAGTCAATTTTGATATCCCCTTATTTGAAGGCCAGATAGATGTAGATTCTCTAGAAAAATGGTTGAATCTGCTAGAAGGTTATTACTCCCCCAAAAAAATTGACAATGAAAACATCACCCTCACGCTCCTTAAATCCATTCCCCATGTCAAATCTTGGTGGGAAGGTTACTAGGACAGAAACACCACAGATGAATCTACACCATTGAAGAGATAACCCACTTGGGAAGCCTTTGTAGAATCCCTAAAGGAGGAGATATACCCTATCAGAAACTATGATGACCAATACATGATATGGATGATTCTACGTCAGAAAAGAGATCAGACGGTGTCAGAGTACATTGACATATTTCATACCTTACACTCAGAGTTGGATATCAAATACTCTGAGAAGCACCTGTTTTTGAGGTATCACAGTGGTCTACATAGGTACATCCAAACATATATGTATTTCTTATACATCCCATCACTAGGATTTGTTTATTGATATGCATTCAAAATTGAGAAGAAATTCACGCAGCAAAGTAAGCGAGAGTTAAGGTTTGAAAATACACCACAAAAAAATAATGGAAAATGAAACCCTAATTCAAAGAACAAGGGACAGAGAAAGGAAGGTCAACCTAAAGAGAGCCAATCCAAGAAATAGACAAATAAGGGTAATAGGAATTCTAAGAAAGACACCAAAAAGTGGTGTGAGTTCCACAACATCCCCTGGCACAACACCGATGAATGTTTCTCAAAACAGTCAATGGTGGTCAAGCTCAAAGAAAAAGAATTTGAAACTGACTTGAACTCCAATTCAAAGGAAAATAAAGGGAAATAGATCATCAATGAAGAACCCACTTTTACCATCGTGACCTCAACAACATAACTAGAAGAACCATAAGAGCTTAAGGAGGGGGAGAGCCTCTTCCACTCACGTATGTGGGTAAAGGGGACCCCACTGCATTTCGTTGTTGATAGTGGAAGTCAAAAGAACATGATCTGAGCTAAGGTTGTCAAGATATTGAAGCTTCCCATGATGCCACACCCCCAATCATACACCATTGGATGGTTGAGTCAGGGACGAGACATCTGTTTCAGCCAACAATGTCGTATCTCCTATGGCATCAATCCCTTCAAGGATGAGATAGTGTGTTATGTTTCTCCACTTGAATTCTGTGATGTTCTTTTAAGACGACCATATATGTGGAAACATCATTCTATCTATGAGTCTTGGCCTCACAGTTTCATTGTTACTCTTGGAGGTCATCTCTATAGGGTACTAGAGGTGGCTCCAATTAATTCCACTTCATTGATCTTATAAAACATATGCCACAAAGTAATCTCTCATACCACAAATTTTTCCCTCTTCACCGTCCATTCAGACGGTGAACAAAAGGTCACTGCGACCATTACAGCCTTGACCCAAGACATTTCTATATAGAAAACATAGGTCGACAATATTGTAGAGGAGCACAAAGAGAATGAGAGTCTCTCATATGTTCAACATAACTCTATTGGCCACGACCCTTTTCAGGTGTGCTTGGGGTTCCAACCATTATCCCCCATTGATATATCTCTTCTTGATGCATCTTCACCTACAGAGTCCTCCCACACTCATACCAAGGCATATCATGTATCCATATATATTTAATGGATCCAACACCTCCAATAGGTTTGTGACATCCTTCCACAGGCAAAGTACAAGAAAGACATCTACTTCAACAACCCAAGTGACTCAACAAGGTTTATATTTAGAAAAAATTTCCCCATCTCCCAAGGGAACTTGATGCAATGGGGACCATTGCTTCCTAAGGGGTGAGGAATGATCCAGGTGGATTTTAGTGGCCATCCACCTTTTCCATTGTATCAACATTTCAATCCTATGGTTTCGATAAACCATGATATTCACCATTTTTGATGGGAAATGGAATGTAATGTCATCTTCATTTGTGATGATGCACGCCCCTTCCTCAACCCGCAAGTCAAAAGGTCCACGTCAACAAGATATTTCCCTTTACACTATCCCGAAGAGCTTTCGAAAATGGCTCTTCTATTTCCCTTTCGGGAAATCTGCACCCACAATCAACTTTGCGAAATCCCCTTTATACTTTAGGGAATCAGACTTTTCGCACTTTCGTGAATCCGTTGGTCGAGTGCCTGTCTCTCAAATCCCCGAAACCCGAAACAATCAACGCTGACCTTTCTCCTTTTTCTTTCGGACTTTTCCTTATCACGATTTCGGTGGTCGCGGTGTCAAGCAACTTGTTCCCACGATTCCCGAAACCCGATCTTCCGAAATTTCGACGCACTCACAAGGTTGAATTTCAATGCCACTTTACTTGTATCGGGACTTTAGATTTCAAAATATCGCGAATCCTAATACAATGAATTCGTAACTCCCCTCCACGAAACTCCGAAACGGTCAACTAAATTGACTTCTACACCGATAGTGTGCCACTTGTCCACCTTGCTGACTCTTATGGCCCCACACCGTTTTCTTAGCCTTCGGGACTTCGTGGTTCGGGATATCGCAATTCGCGTTGCAAAGTTACGGGACTTTCACCTAAGAAAACCTGATGTAGAAATCCATGTGTAAATCCAACGACCCTTGTGGCTTGGATATATGGTCCTACTCCTCCTGATCTTAGAGCCCTTAGGACTACTCGTGGTAACTCCCTTGCTCTTTCGTGAGATTTGACAGCTCACGGGATTTCACAAATTCTCTTCGGAGAATCTCAACCGTCCGTTCTTTTCTCTGAGAACCTTTGCACAACTAACCAAGGTGTCTCTCTCTGCAGAAATCATTCTCCTATGGTTCCTCGTCACTACACCTTCCTTCGGAACCTCAAAGTACTCAACCTTTTTCCTCCTTTCGGCTACTTCGAAGGTTTGAATCCTTCTGAGATTTCTTTGATTCCGAGTCTTCCAGAAAACTCTTGCTCGCACTCCTTGCAGAAGACCTTCAAAAACTTCCAAGTGTTGAAACCCTTTGACTCTACGCACACCTGCAACAGCAGTCTCTCAATACTTCGCTTAGGTTCGCAACCCTGAGATTTCACTTGGCCTGTGCACTCCTTTCACGACTCTTGTGCCCAACTGCACTCTGTGGAAATGAGAACAAAAGCTATCTCTCCTGATCTTTCATAGACAAACCTCTGAACACCTTGTCAACACACTCCTTGCGGAAAATTCAACTGCACTCCTTTCAGGAACTCTTGCTCAGATAGAGAAACAATTGAAACTCATTCCTTTTCCCTTTCCTCTCAGATTTCAAACATTCAACAAGAAATCATTCATACATAGCATAAAAGCAATTGCATGACAGAAAGAGTAAAACATTCACGAGCGTAACATTCAAAGATGCATACACAGGGAATATATGGACACCATGAGTCTGAATCACAACTTTCTTGTATTAATTCAGAACTTTTGTACATGGAGTCTGCTACACAGCTCTCTCTTCTTCTCTTCTATGCTCTCCAGAATAATGTTACAATAAACAATGAGGGTGTCTATATCCCATTTCCCTCTTGCGCTCTAAAAATGTCTAATCTACACATTCAATTCTACCTACTTGCATTAACTACCATAAATGCCTTCTATATACTAAGGACGAGAGAGGATTGCTCAAGGTCCATTTACATTATACAAGGGTGCTTCTTCTTAATTATCTCATTTAATATCACGCAATAACTTTAAGGTAATTTCAAAATTTGTGCTGGACACTTTTCCAGCTGTCTGTTGTCTCCGCGCTGGCTCGCTTGAGATGCTCCTGCATCATACTCTCTGGCTTGAAAATTTTCATGGGCTCCTATCCATGAGCTCATGCATAGTCTGTCCATGCCTCTGGATCTCTGCCTCGTTCTCCTAGCTGACATCTTCAACTGGATGGCCCTTCCATTTGACTAAATATTCAAAGTATTTCTTTCGCCTGGTTTTCTTGCTCACCCTTTTGTCCAGTATGCGCTCCATCTGCGGCTTATTTGCAACTGGCATCTACTTTTTCCACTGGATCATTGGCTTCTCATTTCCTATCCTTGCCTCCTCAGCTTTATATGGGTACAAATATGAGATATTGAATATTGGAGAAATTCTGATCCCATCGGGTAATTCAATCTCGTAAGCATTCACCCCAAATCTCTTCAAGACTCTACACGGTCCAATTTTCTTCATATTCATCTTATTATATGTTCCTCTCAGGAACCTTTCCTTCCTTAAATGTGCCAGAACCAAATCACCAACCTCAAATTGAAGTTGTCTCCTGTGTTGATCTGCTCTACGCTTATATTCCTGGCTTGAATTCTGCAATCGCTCCTTGACCTGGCTGTGAAGTTCCTTCATTGCTTCTATGAATTCTTCTGCACTAGCGCTCCTAGTCGTAGTCTATTCTGAATCCCTCAATTCATAAATTCCTCTCAGTTTCATGCCATAGACAATATAAAATGGACTCAGCCCCGTGCTTCTGTTAACTGAGTCGTTATAAGCAAATTCCACATGTGGTAATATGTTGTCCCACTGGCTATGGTGTTCTGTCACCAGGCTTCTCAGCAAGTCTCCCAGACTTCTGTTTACCACCTCTGTCTATCCATCCATCTGAGGATGATAAGCCAAACTAAATGACAAGTTAGTCCCCAACTTATTCCATAAGGTCCTCCAAAAGTGTCCTATGAACTTGGTGTCTCGATCCGAAACTATGCTCCTTGGTAAGCTGTGAAGTTGAATAACTTCTTTGAAAAACATATTCGCAATGTGAGTTGCGTCACTGGTTTTTTGACATGGAATGAAGTGTGCCATATTGGAAAATCTATCCACCACCATAAATATTGAGTCAAAACCTCTTTGTGTTCTTGGCAACCCCAATATGAAATCCATGCTGATTGCATCCCACGGCCTTTCAGGTATGGGCAATGGTTGATAAAACTCGGAATTCTGTTTCCTACCCTTCAAATGCTGGAAAATTATGCATCTATCCATGAATCTCTTGACATTTGCTCGCATTCTTGGGAAAAAATATGTCTCATTAAAATTTGTGAACGTCTTGTCGTGACCAAAGTGCCCTACCAATCCTCCACTGTGTTTCTCCTTCAGAAAATTCTCCTTCATGGAGCCTTTTGGAATACACAGCTGATTACCCTTGAACATTAATCCTTCCTGGATCATGTATTCTACCCATTGGCTTCTATCCCTAAGAATTGTATTCCCAGCTACTTCATATGCCTCCTTAAAATCCTGATCATCTGTGTACAAGTCCCTGAGATCACCAAAACCCAACGTTTTGACTTTGAACTACTGCAATAGCAAACACTTCCTGCTCAAAGCATCAACAAATTTGTTAGCAGTACCAGAAATATGTTTAATCACAAAAGTAAAATTTTTCATATGTTTCACCCATTTGACATGTCTCCGATTCAACTTTTCCTGTTGAGTCACAAACTGCAATGCATGATTGTCACTATACAAGACAAACTCTTTCGGGATCAAGTAATGCCTCCATTTTTTCAATGCCTGAATAATAGCATAAAACTCCTTATCATAAGTGGAGTATTTCACTTTCGCTTCATTCATATTCTCACTGAAGTATTCTATCGGCCTGTCCTCTTGACTCAAGACTGCCCCTATTGCAAACCCACTTGCATCACATTTCACCTGAAATGTCCTTTGGAAATCCGACAACACCAGAACTAGTTGTTCCGTGATATTCCTCTTCAGCAGATTAAAACTCTTCTCAGCCTCTTCTGTCCAGTGAAAAGACTTGTGTCTTTTCTTCACTATGTCCATCATTGGTGCACTAATTCCACTGAAATTCCTAATGAATTTTCTGTAGAAACTAGCCAATCCGTGAAAACTTCTCACCTCAAAGATATTCTTCAGTGATGGCCAATTTTTTATTACCTACACCTTATCTGGATCCATTCTCAACTCATCTACAGAAATAACAAACCCTAATTAAATGAGCTCTGTCTTCATGAATGATGATTTCTTCATGTTTAACAACAACTTCTCCTGCTATAGTTTCTGCATCACTGTAGCCAAATGCTTCAGATGCTCTGCCACTGTTTTACTGAAAATCAACATGTCATCTAAATACACAATGACAAATTTTCCAATGAAATCCCTCAGGACTTCATTCATCAACCTCATGAAGTTACTCGGTGCATTTGTTAAGCCAAACGACATAACAAGCCATTCATATAACCCTTCATTGGTTTTGAATGCTGTCTTCCACTCATCACCTTCTCTCATGCGGATTTGATGATAACTGCTTTTCAAATCAATCTTTGAAAAATACTTTGCTCCACTCAAGCAATCCATTAGATCATCCATCCTTGGAAATGGAAATATATAGCTGATGGTTATCTTGTTGATCGCCCTCAATTCAGTACACATCCTCCAACCTCCATCTTTCTTCAGACTGAGTACTGTCTGAACAACACACGGACTCAAGCTTTCTCTGACCAATCCTTTGTCCAACAACTCCCAGACTTGTCTTTTGACCTCTTCATTCTCTTGCGGCATCAATCTGTACGCGGATTTGTTTGGAAAACTGGCTCCTGGTATGAGATCAATGTGATGACTCACACTTCTGATCGGTGGCAACGAACGAGGTAGTTCGTCCACTACTATGTCAGCGAACTCTTCCAGTAGTTCCTGAATCTCTTCTGGTAAATCATCTACTCTTGTGCTGGTCAAAACAATCTTCGGTTTCCTAACCTCAATGAACTATGGATCCTCCTTCTTCTTAACCTCTGTAAGAATTTCCTTCCCACACATGAGAAGTACAGTGTTTCTTACTTCCAGTTTCACCTCCTTATCCTTGATTGGAAGCAACATGTGAGTCCTCCCATTCTTCTCTAGGGTGTATGTGTTCATTCTCCCATCATGAATCACATTCCTGTCATATTGTCATGGTCTACCCAACAATAGATGACAAACATCCATAGGAATAACATCACAGAGTATCTTATCATTATATCCTCCTATCTTAAATTCAACTAAACATTGTTTAGTGATAGTTACTTGATGTCATTTTTGTAGCCACGAAACTCTGTATGGGCTTGGATGATCAATCGTCTCCAGCTCTAGCTTTTCTACCATCTCCGTAGAAACGATATTATTTGTGCTACCACTATCCACGATGACCTTGCATACCCTGTCCTTGGTCTTGCAAGCAGTCCAAAAAAGTCTGGTTCTTTGGACTGAACTCTCCACCTCCTTCTCTGGTGTCAGCATCTTCTGCCTCAACATCTTGCCTCTACGCTTCTGTGATGTGAGTTTCTCCTCCTTATTTATTTTTATCTAGACACTCGTAATACTTGTGCCCATTTTTTCCACATGTGAAGCATGTTATTACTCCACCTCTTCCTCTACCTCTAGTACGAGGAAAAGTATTGTTATCAGCATAATCTCCTCTATGTTCGGTATGCTTCCCTCTCTGTTAAGCATGTTGCCCTCATTGTGAGCTTCCACGTCTCTCAGTTCAAGTCTGAGGTTTCTTCCAGTCCTCCTTGGGCTTTTGATATTTATCTTGGGCAACTGATTTTCCTTGGGGCTGACTTCTGCCTCGGCCTCTTTGACCCTACTTTCGACTCAGCTTCTCTTCCTCTTTTAGAGCCATCTAATAAGCATCTTCCACCGTTCGGATGGTTACCATGGTCATCTCATCCTAGATGTCATATCTTAGGCCATTCATGTATCTGGCAACTTTCTCATCATCGCTTTCCCAATGACCTGCCTTGATGTTCATCTTATAGAATTCTTTAGTGTATTCTTTCACTGTCATCAACTTCTGTCTCAGGTTCTGCATTCTCCTAAACAGAGTAATCTGGTAATCCCTGGGGATGGATTTCTCCTTCATATTCACGATCATTCTATCCTAGCTCTTGATCTTTTGTTTTCCCTTGCAACATCTGTCAGCTTGTAGTTCATCCCACCACAATGCTGCATGTCCTTTCAATCTTGTGACAGCATGCTTAACCTTCTTATCTTCTTCGACATCTTCATAGTCAAAGTATGTGTCTAGAGCTCTAATCCAGTCTAGAAGCTCCTCTACATCCAAGTTTCCCTCATAAACTGGAATGCCCATCTTTTCTCTTGCACCCATTCTTGCAATAGCTCTGATCAAACGTTCGTTTGCTACATCTTCAACTAGAACTTCTTCTTCATGTTCAACCTCAATTTCACTTTCAGAATCACTAAGATCCACATCACTGACTGTGTGTCTCTTTTTTGTCTCCATGTCTTCAAGTCTAGCGCGTAAATCACACATTTATTTCTCCATGTCTGGATCCGTCATCTTCCTACCTCTTCTTCTCGACATTTCCCTCTCCTCTGGTGGATCGGGTGTTTTTCTGTCCCTTCTCCTTGGTGGAATGGTGAATTCTCCTTTTCTCTACTACAGAAATCAAAGAACCTTTCTGTGCTCTGATACCAAAAATGATGACGCATGCCCCTTCCTCAACCCGCAGGTCAGAAGGTCCACGTCAACAGGATCATTCCCTTTACACTAGCCCTAAGAGATTTTGGAAATGGCTCTTCTATTTGCCTTTCAGGAAATCTGCACCCATAATCAACTTTTTGAAATCCCCTTTATACTTTAGGGAATCGGAATTTTCACGCTTTCACGAATCTGTTGGTTGAGTGTCTGTCTCTCAAATCCCTGAAACCCGAAAACAATCAACGCTGACCTTTCTCCTTTTTCTTTCAGACTTTTTCCTATCGCGATTTCGGTGGTCACGGTGTCAAGCAACTTATTCCCATGATTCCCAAAACCCGATCTTCTGAAATTCTGACATGCTCGCAAGGTTAACTTTTCAACGCCACTTTACTTCTATCGGGACTTCGGATTTCGCAATATCGCGAATCCTAATACAATGAATTCAGAACTCTCCTCCATGAAACTCTGAAATGGTCAACTGAATTGACTTCTACACTGATAGTGTGCCACCTGTCCACCTCGCTGACTCTTATGGCCCCACACCATTCTCTTAGCCTTCGGGACTTCACAGTTCGGGATATCGTGATTCCCATCGCAAAGTTACGGGACTTTCACCTACGAAAACTTGATGTAGAAATCCACATGTAAATCCAACAGCCCTTGTGGCTTGGATCTATGGTCCTACTCCTCTTGAGCTTATAACCCTTAGGAATACTCACGATAACTCCCTTGCTCTTTCATGAGATTTGATATCTCATGGGATTTCATGAATTCTCTTCGGAGAATCTCGACCGTCCGTTCTTTTCTATGAGAACCTTTGCACAACTAACCAAGGTGTCTCTCTCCACGGAACTCATTCTCCTACGGTTCCTCGTCACTACACCTTTCTTCGGAACCTCAAAGTACTCAACCTTTTTCCTCCTTTTGGCTCCTTCGAAGGTCTGAATCCTTCTGATCTTTCTTCGATTCCGAGTCTTCCATAAAACTCCCGCTCATACTCGTTGTGGCAGACCTTCAAACACTTCCAAGTGTTGAAACCCTTTGACTCTGTGCACACCTGCAGTAGCAGTCTCTCAATACTTCACTTAGGTTCGCAACCCTGAGATTTCACTCGGCCTGCGCACTCCTTGCACGGCTCCTGTGCCCAACTGCACTTCTGTGGAAATGAGAACAAAATCTATCTCTCCTGAGCTTTCAGAGACAAACCTCTGAACACCTTGTCAACGCACTCCTTGCGGACAATTCAACTGCACTCCTTGCAGGAACTCTTGCTCAGATAGAGAAACAATTGAAACTCATTCCTTTTCCCTTTCCTCTCAGATTTCAAACATTCAACAAGAAATCATTCATACATAGCATCAAAGCAATTGCATTACAGAAAGAGTAAAACATTCACGAGCGTAACATTCAAGGATGCATACATAGAGAATATATGGACACCATGAGTCTGAATCACAACTTTCTTGTATTAATTTAGAACTTCTGTAAATGGAGTCTGCTACACAGCTCTCTCTGCTTCTCTTCTATGCTCTCCAGAATAATGTTACAATATACAATGAGGGTGTCTATATCTCGTTTCCCTCTTGCGCTCTAAAACTGTCTAATCTACACATTCAATTCTACCTACTTGCATTAACTACCATAAATGCCTTCTATCTACTAAGGACGAGAGCGGATTGCTCAAGGTCCGTTTACATTATACAAGGGCGCTTCTTCTTAATTATCTCATTTAATATCACGCAATAACTTTAAGGTAATTTCAAAATTTGTGATGGACGCTTTTCCAGCTGTCTGTTGTCTCCGCGCTGGCTCGCTTGAGATGCTCCTGCATCAATTTGTTAATTACAAACATCATGTAATGATTTCCTAGTTGTCTTATGTACATTCTTATATCATAGCGTTAATGCAGTGAATTATATTATAACTTCACATTTAAGAACACTCGGGCTAGAGTAGTACTAGGATGGGTGACCTCCCGGGAATTCCTATTGTTTTACATGCCTATGGCATATTATAAACTTTGACTAATTTATCCCACATGCATCATGGAAATTGTTCTCCTCTCACTCTCTCATATATAATTGAGGTTAAGGGGGGCCTTTAAGAATGCAATGGAGTGTGGTGTAAATCTTGTTGTGAATGAAGCATAGCCAACATATCTTTCTTTTCAGAGATAAACTACCCCATTTTTCTAGTTTGTGTTTTACAATGTTTTTCTCTCTTATTCATTAATAGAAGTTGGGCTTCACTGTATTTCTTTTTTCTCTTCTATATTTTTGTTTTTGTCTTATTTCCTTCTTAGCATAATCCGGATCACTCGATGATAGCATGATCTCAAGTGAACCTTGGAAATATATTTTCTCCCTTTAGTTTATAGAAAATATCATTATTCCTTAGCAAAGGATACTTGTTCTTGACTGTAATTGTTTTCATCTATATGAAGTTAATACACAACCTCAACGTTCCATATTTTTTCTTGACAAAAAGAATTAGGGAACCCCAAGGAGAAACACTTGGGTGTATGTACCCTTTCTTCAACAAATCTTCTATTTGCATTCACAATTATTTCAATTCTAGTTTGCTCATTCTGTAGGGAGTTTTCGACACAACAATAACTTTAGACATTAAATCAATAGAGAAAACAATGTCCCTATTTGGTGGCAATCCTGGAAACTCCCAAAACACATCTTGATACTCTTTTAAGACCGGATAATATTCAATAATTGGCTCCTTATCCTTCATTGGATCTTCCATATGGGTTTCATATATTTGGCATCCTTTTCTAAAATTTCTTTTTAGCTGCAATGCTGAAATATCTTGAAAAAATATAGGCCTTGGAATACCTTGCATTATCCTTGAATTATCTTCCTCATCAAGACATGTGAAATCATTGTTATAACAATCTAATATGGCACGATGCTTTTCTATCCAATCCATACCAATCAATAAGTCATAAGACCCCAACAATATGATGTTCAAATCTACCTTAGTGTTGAATCCATTCATGCTTATTGGGAAATATTTAACAAGCTCATTGATTCTTCTCTTGGTTCCAGTAGATATTTGAACTGACCAAGAATTTTCATCCTTACATTTCTTCAATTTAAATCTTTCAACTAGATTTGGATATATATAGCTATGACTAACTCTAGAATCAATCAAAATTGCTATGGGATAATTGTCAATCTTACCTTCCACCTCAATCATGTGGGATTGATAATGTGCTTTTGTATTGTTTAAGGATACATTTATCCTTGGCATGATTTTTCCCACATCCTCTATTGTCTCCTCCTATTTGATGCTATGAAAATTCCTCATCTTATCCCCCCGGTGAGGACAATATTTATACATGTGATCTCCTTCACATCACCAACACTTTATGAGATGTTGTATTGGTCTCTTCCCCAGGGAATCTGTCATTTTTTTATCATCTTGAGCTAGCTGCCCTTGCTTACCTTCTTGTGAGCTATTCTTGATGAAAGGCAGCTTGGATCATTTCTTCCTTTGATCCATATTTTCTTTTTTATTATCATTCTAGTCCTTTTGGAAAGTTTTCCTTCTTTTGTTCCACTCATACAAATGCTTATCCTTTCTTATGTCTTCTTCCAAATTCTTGGGCTCATCAAACTGAATTTTATCCTTATAGAAGGATGACAGTCTAGTTAGGAACCTTATGAATTTTGACTCTCTCATCCCTGATGAAGCCCACATACCTGAGAAGTTCTAATAATTTCCTCTCATATTCATCCATGGTCATGTTCCCAAGTTTGAGTTCAAACAACTCCTGCATCTTCTTTTCGTAATATTGCTTTGACAATTATTGCTGCTAGAAATATTTCTTGAAATACTTCAAGAAATTATCTTCTCATCAAGGTGCTTAACCTACTTAAGAAAATCCTACCACATAGATGTATTTCCTTGAAGATGGGAGGATGCAATTATGTTTTCTACATTTGATGAGTAATTATGCAACTGGAAATATTTTCTCATTCCCAACAACCATGCTTATGCATCTTCTCCCTTCCTATTCTCTCCATCAAATGATGGTGGCTTGATCTTCCTGAGATCCCCTCGTAATATATCTAACTCATGTCTCCTCCTCTGATGTCTAACAAGGGGCATACTTGGGATACTTTCTAACCTTGAACGTGCATATGATATTTTGGTTGAGTGCACTAGGGAATGATGACGATGATGATGTCTACTAATACTCATGGATTATATGGATCCCCCATGATCATCCCTCCTATCATGAGATATGGATGCTTCTACTTTCCTTTCACTAGTAGATTGTCTTCTGCCAGAATATTTATTGACTCGCTTTTGCAACATATTTAGATTGTGTAGTATCTCTTCATGATCTCTCATCATCCTTTTAATATCTTCTCTATAACTCTGCACTTCCTTATCCATGCTTCTCATAATCTTGTCCAGCTCTATATGATCTTCTCTAATCCTACGCCCATTGGATTTATTATTTTCATTTCCCATTCTAAAATGTATATCTATGACCTCCTCCTCATGGTTGTAAGACCTTGGTCATCCTCCATATTTCCAGTTATCATATAGGAATTAAATTCTTATTTCTTGTACCTCTAATTATGCAAGAATGTGCATGCAACAATTGTTGTTAGAATTAAGCATATTGCAAAATAATTTTTAATTAGATTACAGGTCATTATGTTTTTCAATTTATGAAGAAAAAAATGCACTAATCCAAATTATGGTTCCTTAGACACATTCCTCTCTGAAACATCTCTCCAATGGCTATACCCATGCCTCATTATGAGTTCTACGGGAAAATTTATAACCTTCTCATGTTGCAATTTCCACTCATTGCTCTGTTTTTACTGCTGCAATTTTTTATTCTTATTTTTAGAGAAATTGTCGGGCTCAATTCATAATTCTAGGTTGATATATGGCTTCTCCTCCTCAACACCTTTCCATTGACGAGTTTTTTTCCCAGATTCGAGCTCCGAGATGATAGTTATGGTTTGTGGAAGTTTATAACATTTCCCATTTTTACCCATGTATGCTACAAGCGTCTTTTCTTCCATCCTGTACAAACCCAAGTACCCATATTCCAATTATGGATCCATGGATGTGTTCTATGGTTCATGATATTTCCACATATTACTCCTATGTCCCAAACTGAATTTTGAGCAAGATGTTATTCACTCTAGAAGTAAATTGGTACCTAATTTATACCCTTTACCATTTCAACTATAACTTCCTCATACTAGCTATGTTTTACGATCATAATAGATATTTGGAAATTTTTTATCGAGTTCTTTCAATTTAGGTAAAATAATTTATTTGTACTAGAGATACACATATTTCTCTCGATTTCGACTACCCAAAAATGTTGTTTAGAGCCTCATAATTCCCCTACAACTTGACGACATTAATTTTTTTTTTTTTTTTTTTAATAGTATTTTAATATGAGCCATTCATCTCAAAATAGGGAGTAATCCTATTCATTTCTCTACTAAAACTTTCCAATCCCATGGATGAATCTCCAATGTTGATCACCAACCCAAAAAAAATCTAAACCATCCATTCCCCAACATAGAAAACTCCATCAACCATTGAAGATTGATGATTTTCCTTGGAAAACCAAACTTCTTCATGGATTTTGTCGAACCTTGATCACTCCATCCAAAATTGGAAATTTCTTCAATCAACTAGACTTGCTCGTGGATTTTTCCAAACCCAAACCATTGGCGATCAATCATCTCTTGGTTGATGTGGCAGCTTGGGTGACATGGCATGACACATGGATGTTGACGTGGCATGATATGTGGATGCTAACATGGCATGAAATGTGTATGTTGTTGTGAAATTACATGTGGATGATGAAAATACATGTCATTTGTATGTTGATGTTGCATGACCCCTCATCCTCCTATTTCCCTTCATCACGATCGATAATTTATTTTGGACGAACCAAACACTTTGTCAATTTTTCCAACTTGATGATCGACCATCGATAATCAACAATTTATCATGGTCAAATGAAACACTTTGTTTATTTTTCCAACCCAAACATCAATGATATGCGAGTTCTCCTGGTTGAATGAAACACTCTATTTATTTCACCGACCTGATCATTGGTGATCAACAATTTCTCTTATTTGAATGAAACACTTTTCCAATTTCATCTACTCGACCATCAAAAATCGATGATTTCTCTTGTTTGAACCAAATTTACTCATGAATTTCACTGGACTATGACACTTAAAGTTTTTTGACTAAAATCCAGGATGAATTAGGGTCATTGATCTCCAAGTAAAAATGATATTGACCCTCAATCCACCATGCTTCGCCCAACTCTTTCGATGAGTCTCGACCGTCAATCTACTCCATTTTTCCAACTTCAAAAATGGATCTCGACCACCAATTTGCTCCATTTTTCCAAACTCCAAAAATGGATCTCGACCATCGATTCACTCCATTTTTCCAACCTTTGAAAATGGATCTCGACCATCGATCTACTCCATTTTTTCAATTTCAAAAATTATAAGTTTTTGATCAATCTAGGATGAATTTGTGATGTTGATCTCGAAATCAAACATGATCTATGTCGTTGACCCATCATACTCTCCCAACTTCTTCAGTCGTTATTAAAACATAAATTTCGACCTTCCAAGTCCAATTTAACTCTACAACTTGTAGATTAATTCCCTTGATCACCTCTTCGACAATTCTAAGGGAAATTTCGACATGAGTTCTCTTATAAATATGAGGATATCACTATATTTTTCACAAATTTCCCCAAATCCATCATAGATTTGAAACTCTACAACAAAGAATTCACCCAATTTACACTGGTCTTTGGCCCATATGGGTCCTCTATTGAACTTAAGCTTTGATACCACTATGTAATGTACTCAACCCCAAGTTGGGTCACTTTGGTGCTAAAATGACCAAATAAAATTTATAATGCCGATTTTAGATGTAGAAATGACACAACATGACATTCAGTATCATGAAATTGTCCATACTAAATAAAAATGTAAATGCAATTAATTTAAATGTACACAACAACAACTAAGCACATACAACAAAGTTATCAACTTAATGAGAACTCTCTAGAGTTCTCATTTTTTTAGAGTGACTATTTGTATCCCTAAATCAAAAATTGGTGCTATCGTTATCACTTTTTTTTGCAGTGGTTAAAATTCAGACCTATTCAGACCCATTGCATTGACAACTAATGTCATTATGGACAAAGACTTTAAAATTGGCGCTTGAATAAAAAAACGATGCTACCAATAACACCTTGTTTTTTAGAGTTAAGATTATAACTTAATTGAAATTGTGGCCTCGACAACGATTACCATAATTGATAAACAACTCAAAATCGGCTCCTAAATCATTGCTTACAAATTCTTTTTATAATTTTTTAAAAGTTACATTAAAAAAATAAAGAAATAAAAAAAAATCGAGAATTGGCTTTTTAAAAAGTAAAACAAAAAAGAGACCATTTTTTTAAGAAAAATTGTAATCGATTTTTTTTTTAAAGAAAAGTTAAAAACTAAAAAAAACAATTAGAATTTTTTATTTTTTATGTTAAAAAAATTAAAAAATTATAAAAGAAAA